>MU764595.1:0-56967 GCA_026770625.1 Nicotiana glauca | reverse complement strand
TCACACACACACACATACACACACACACACACACATATATATATATATATATATATATATATATATATATGTATATGTGTATGTGTGTGTATTTAATTTTATTTATTTATTTTAACTAAGTAAAAATTAAAAAAAAAAACTAACGGAAGGAAGAAGGAAAGGGAATGCTTCAAATTTTTTTATATTTTTTTTAACTTAGTAAAAAGTTCAAAAGAAGAAGAAAACTAAATCTGAATTTAAAAAAAAAAAAGAGTAAGAATCCTAACTGGTTGCATAATCTCCATATTTCTCAACTTCCTTCCATCCCCACTCCCTCACGTCCTTTCCCACAAATCATAACCCATCACGTCCTTCCCCCACTCCCTCACGTTAGAAATCCCAACCATCATATCTTGAAGAATTTTTTTTTTTAAAAAATTCTTTGGCACATGAAAAAGGGAGAAAATACTATTATTTAAGGAAGGACAACAGAAGAGAAAAGGGGGGCAAGAACAGAAGAAGTAAAAAAACGAGAAAGAAAGAAAGATAGGGGAGAAAAAGTTTAAGAGAAAGTTTGCTAATTTGAGTCTTTCATCAGCCATAAAAAAAAAATCATAAATAGAGTTAGTAATAATATGTGAAGGGATGATGAAGTTTTGGGTTTGAGTTTAAGTGAAAGTTTATTTTGAGTTCCGCTTGCTTTGAGATTAACCGGGTATAGTTTTGCTCGTATTTTTTTTCTGTCCGCGGTTCGTTGTTGCTGTTCAAATTCGACATTGGATATTATTATATTCATCGGGTTTTTTCTATTATTAAGGAAAAACTTATTTTAAAGGTCAGCATCCTTCATAAATTTTTGTTATTGTTATATATGATGGAACATATGAAGATTAGTTTAATTCAAATTTAATTCTTTTTTTTTGTTTGTTATTTTTTTTGTACTCTTTTGTCTTGGAGTGGAATCTGTTAATTTCTTCTTTATAATGGTTTATATGTTTGTTGGGATGGTAAAAAAAAAAAGATTACTGATTTTAAACTTTAATAGGATCTCTAGTTTAAATCTTTAGATTGTATTAATAAAGAAGGTTCGTGTGTCTAAGTGATTTATAAGACTATTTGATGTTGGTTTAAATTAGGTGGTATATTGCAGAACCTTTAAATAATAATAAAAGTATTTTGTTAGTTTTATTCATGATATTTGAATTTGAAGGAAAGTTTATGAGGCTAGACATCGATTGTTTTCTTTGGATTAGCGGATACTTAGGCAGCAATACTTTCTTTCCGAGACTAGCTAACTCACTAATTTGTTTTACACCTAATAACTAAGAGAATAAAAATAACGATTGACAATGTATTTGGAATTGTTAGGTTTACCAAAAGTTTATTAGTATCTTTTCAAAGTTTTCTTGTAGAGTCAACTTTGAGAAATGGGATTGATGTAATATATAATTTTTATGTCACTAACTGTTATGATTTTTGGATGTTCAATTTGTTCTATTTAGCCTCATATTTTAGTTACTTTAATGTCATGTGCATATGTTTAGGAAAATTAACGTAACTCTTTTCAAGATATTTGTTAAATGAAGTTATTTGTTTTGTATTCCTGAATTGAACGACCTGTTCTTAAATAACTAGTTCTCGAGTATAAAAGAGACAAAAAATAATAAAATATTCTAAATACGCTATTAGCCCATGTGTTCATACCCGAGACTTGGATTGATATGCTTAAATAATAAAAGGATCATGTGCGCATTCCGCGCCTCGATGTCTTTAGATTTAAAATAATATGTTTTAACCATGTGTACATTCCCCTACCTTGGCTTAACATCCAACTTCAAAGAAGAATACCTTGTGTGCGTACCGCATCTTGGTAAACACAATTAATAAAATACAATAATAAACTAAGCGGTAATAGGCAAACCGTAATCAATAAAATACAAGAATAGCCAAGAATTGATTTAAGCCGGACATAAGTTAATAAAAGCGACCGTGCTAGAACCACGGGACTCGAGGGGTGCCTCACACATTCCCCTCGGTCAATAGAATTCCTTACTCAGTCTTCTGTTTTCGTAGACCATAATTAAGGAGTCAAATATTCCGTTTGATGAGGGATTCAAATGAAAGGTGACTTGGAACACCAAAACTCAATTCGAAGTGGCGACTCTAAATAATAAATAATCCCTTTTTAAAATGTCACTTTAATTGGAAAAACTCTTCCAACTCAGCCTCATAATAAGGTTGGATTGTGTGAAAAAAGAGGTATAACTGTGGACTTCTTTGCAAGAAATCGAATATAACGGTAGTCCCTACTCGAGAGAGATTGGTAACGGTATGCTAGTTCTACCTTCCCATTAGCGAGGGCTATAACGGTAATCGGTAATTACAAGGTGCACCAGGTCTGACGAACCCGCCGTTAGCTACGGGATCCTTCAATGTCTACTCCCATTTATACTTGTCTCTGTAACCCATATATACTCATAGAAACTATTTTAAAATAATGTAGGGCATTTCGGTTCTTATCAAATCATATAATTTCCTTTCGATAACAGTAAATTCAAGTAACGGTAAAACAGATCTAGTGACAACGAAAATATTTAAAACCACGGTATTCATCTCACATAACGATTTCGCTATCATATCGAGTAAAAGACTTGTCCCACATGAAACTCAAAATAATCGGTAACATATTCATATTAAAAATCATGTGTAAATCATGCAAGTTATGAAAACACAAATTGCGGTAAGATTACTACTCACAGTACTCGTGCCGAAATACCAAATGCTTCACCTCGAGCAATTCGTACAAATTCCTCCAATCAATCTATAATTACATAATATCAATCTCATGTTAATTTTCTTGTTTAGGCTAATTCATAGCTAATTTAGAATATCCGACACTCGAGGTTTCATATTTGACTCTTAATTCGCCGAATTATATTTACCCACCTATGAGTAATTACTAATCTATCAACTCCAACATATTCATATATTTTATTAATCCAATTTCATAAAGTTATGTTGATTCTTTAGGAAGAATATTCCCAAGTGTGAATGAACTAGTGTAATTTCTATTTCTCTGTAGAATCTCCCAATCATGAGAATCGAAATTAAAATCTACCAGAAAGAGAAGCTCAAGCTATACCCGTAAGACACAATTCATGCTTAAGATTCCTCAACAGATTGCCAAAGATTAACAAAATATTATACATAACTTTCTTCGTTTCACTGACTTTTTCCAATCTCTTTATTTAACTCTAACCATTAAAATATATTCTCAAATTTGTGTAATAAGTACATGAAGATTTGGACAAATAATGGATGAAAGTGGCTTACCAAGCTTTTTCCCCAACTCACCTTCTGTATTTGTTTTTGATTTTTTTCGCTTTAATTCTGACCCGTTCCCTTTTTTTTGCTTCTGTTTCGTTTCACGCAGCCGAATTGATTTTTGTTGCAAGTGAAAGGGGCTTCGACCCTTTTACTTTTTCGTTTCTACTTTGCTAGTGTAGGGCTTTGCCCTTTTGAATCTTATTTGTAATATTATTTTATTTTATTTATTTGTTTATTTTTTTGGTAATTTACGTAATTACCCTCTTTCTTCTAATAAGTATTACACTACCCCGGCGAAGTAGTGACGAGGCTAGGACCAAACACTCACATAAATCTGTGCAGTTTATAGCGTACAAAATAATAGGAAGCAAATAACAATAATGGCAACAATGATAAACCAGTGATATAAATAGCAGGCAACAAAAACATCATAATTGCTTCTCAACAAATAATAAATACAAGTGCAATCAATTAATCGAGTCCTTCAAATATAAGTCTTTCGCCTATAAATCCTTCAAATAATAATCTCTAAGATAATATGCTTTTCAATAAATATATTTCGAATATATTTCCTTCAAATAAGTATCTTCCAAGTAAGCATCTTTCCAATATAATTCTTTCGGGTAAAGGTCACCGTGTGACGCCTCATTTTATAATCATAATTAATATATGTCTCAGTCCACTTCCATATTATCACGGCAGCCCATGACCATATATTTCTGTCTCATATTGCACAAAAATATCCTCATATTATTCAGTTCACATGTTCCATAACCCAATACAATTAAGAATGTTCAAGAAGACTCATTCACTTAACATAAAGTAGAATACATCTCCCAACCCAAATGGAAATCAACAAGAAAAGATGATGTTATTTTTAGAACTCATTTGATTTAGAAAATACCCTTTTCAATTGAAGTACGATATTGAATAAATCATTACCTTTAATACGAGAAATCAATAAATCAAAATATAGTAGAAATTTCCTTTTTAAGTAAAGTTTAACCTCAAAAGGTTTAAGGGAAAATTTAGTTGAGAAATTCCTTTAGTTAAAGATGTAACAATTGTTGAAATTTGTAGTATTGAAAGTTATATATAAATGTGGCAAGGTATTGAAAACAATACGGAATTCCAACACAAAGTATCACAACAATAAGGAAAATTCTGAACCGTTAAAACACTTGAATTGATAACAACAATTAAACACAGCAAACAAGAAGTGCACGACACCATTCTTCGTGCTTTAATTCATGTCCTCACCATAATAATCTAAATTCACTTTTAATCTTTCCTATTGCGTCGTGCAACCCAATCCCTATCATATATTACTGTTGCGGCATGCAACACGATCCAAATATATAATAATTATTGCGGCGTGCAACCCGATCCATATCATTTATCATTGAACATCTGTTGCGGCGTGTAACCCGATCAGTATTATTTATCATTTAACAAATGTTGCAGCGTACAACCCGATCCATATCATTTTATGTATCTCGTGGTAGGCGTACCACCCGCTCCCATTTTATTATATCTCGTGGTAGGCATACCACCCGCTCCCATTTTATTATATCTTGTGGTAGGCGTACTACCCGCTCCCATTTACAAACCAACAAATAAATAATCACAAATAATCCCTGCAAGGGAACAAGAGCAATATAACAACATTCCGAATATTTCAATAATTTTCCGGCAAGGGAACAATAATATCAAAACAATAAGATCCCGACAAGGGAACAATAATATTTCAATAATATCCCGGCAAGGGAGAACCATCTATAACCAAACTTATGAAATTTTTACTTAACACAATTGATACAATTACTCAGTCATAACAATTGCTTGCTCAGCTTTAAAGATCTTCAACCAAGTTCTCATAAGCTTCAAATAAGAATACAACAATTTAGCAATTTAGGAATCACGGTCATGCTCGACCCCCAACGTATAGATACTAGTCACCATGCCTATACGTCGGACACATCACATAACAAGTAGCAAATATACTCAACTCCTATTCCCTCAAGCTAGGGTAGAACAAACACTTACCTCGCTTTGCAATCAATTCAAAATTCCAACAAGCCTTTGCTTCGCGAATTCGTGCCCGAAATTCTCAAATCTAGTCATAAACAATTTTATTCAGTGAATAAAAATTATAGGAATTAATTCCATATAAAATTCTACATTTTCCAATTAAAATTCGAAATTGCACTAAAAATTCGCCCGTGGGGCCCACGTCTCGGAACCCGACAAAAATTACGGAATATGAAACCTCATCCAACCACGAGTCCAACCATACCAATTTTACTAAAATCCGACATCGGATTGGCTTTCAAATCTTAAAAATTCAACTTTATGGAATTTTAGAAAATTCCTCCATTTCTCTTCAAATATCAAGAATCTAAAGCCAAAAATAAAGATTTATTCATGGAGTATAATCACAAGAGAGTCAAGACCACTTACCCCAAGTTTTCTTTGAAAATATCCCGAAAATCGCCTCTCCCTGAGCTCTAAATTGTCAAAAATGGAAAATGGGAAGAAGTCCCATTTTCAGAAATTTTACATTCTGTCCAGAAATTTTTGGTGTTACTGTTCATGCGTGTTACTGTTCACGCGAGTTACTGTTCAGTGGTACTGCTGACGGGCACTATTTACGTGTACTGTTCATGGAACTTTTCATGTGTACTATACACGGTACTATACATGAATAATGTTCACACGTGCGAAAAATGCAGAAAATGCCCAGAAAATTTCATCAGCCTTATATATCCGCTAATCTTCCGAAATCCACCCGAGGCCCTCGGGATTTCAATAAAATACACCAGCAAGTCCTTAAATATGATACAGACTTAGTCGAAACCTCAAATCGCATAAAAAAAGGCTAAATCCGCGAGTCACACCTCAGTTCAAGCCTAATGAAACTAAGAACATCCAACTTCTATATTCGATGCAAAAACCTATCAAATCATGTCTGATTGACTTCAAATTTTGCACACCAGTCATAAATGACATAACGAAGCTATGAAAATTTTCAGAACTGGCTTCGGACCCCAATATCAAAAAGTCAACTCTTCAGTCAAACTTAAGAAATATTTAGCCTTAGATTTCTAGATTCCGTTAAATGGCGATAATTTGATCTATGGACCTCCGAATTCGATTTCGGGCATACGACCAAGTCCCAAATCATGATACGGAACTACTAGAATTGTCAAAACTTGGATCCTCGTTTGCTCAAAATGTTGACCGAAGTCAACTCAATTGAGTTTTTAAAGCTCCAGTTCACAATTTAATCCATTTTCACATAAAAACCTTCCAAAAAATTATACGGACTGCGCACACAAGCCGAGGAATTATTGATACCGCTTTTCAAGGTCTTGAAATACCGAGATGATTATTTAATTTAAAGATAATATTTTTGGGTCATCACATTCTCCACTTCTAAAACAAACGTTCGTCCTTGAACGTACTAAGAATTATTCTCAGGTTACCGAATTGATTTTACTTTTACACAAATATTCGCGATTGATCCCACATTACCGCATTTCAATTGAGATTATTTCCTTCATGCATATTTGTAAACATGTAGACCAAATTTCTTACGCTCCAATCATTTTCAGAAAGGTCCGATTTTTACGTCAACACATGATATTAGTCTCGACTGGCTGTAGCAACTCGTGCCTACGCACCCATCAAAAATGGGGTATTATATTCTCCCCCACTTAGGGTTATTCGTCCTTAAATGAGAAGTAAAGTCTGTCCTCAAATTCATAATGTAACTTATCTCTTTTGTTGCGCATCTCAATATCCCAAATTTTTCAGAAATTTCGGCAGAGTCTCCCCTGTAATTGGGCATATCCACCTGTGAGAGTAATACCAAAATAATTTCTAACAATATTTCCACAACCCGACAAAGCACCACAAAGTATATATCAATAACACTAACCTCCACATTACAAGTACGACATTATCATAATGATATCTTGACATAGAACGCATCATATGTATGACCATAACCATATACCTGGTCTTAATGGTTGTTCATAATAGATTACAACATCGCCAATTAACTTCATGTTAACAAAATTTCATTTCAACCCTCTAGTTTACTAACAACAAGGCATGAAGATCTTATAATTACTTACCCGAATACGAATCACGATTTAACGCCGCATGGGCACTCACCTTGTAGGTTAAAACTCAGTAATTATAATACAATTTGGCAAATTATACATATAGATATTCATACAAAAATTTTCAAATAAACCTCATAGGCATGACTCCCTATAAGTACTATGGTACAAATATTTTTTTTTAATTTCACAAAGGGAGAATTTAAACACATAAACTTTTCACCACAAGGACCTCGTCCTTATATAACATCCACCGCAGCTTGTAGCCCGGTATAAATATTTCATATCATATAAAAATAGGAGGATCTCGTCCTCATCTCTGAATCACAAGTATTTTGCACATTGTGCCAATTAAAGTTTTCCATTTCCTTTCTCCCTTCTTTCAAATAATTTCCGTCAAATAAAATCACACATATAATGGACCCTCATACCGGTAGGGCATATAATTCACAATTGAAATTAATTATTTAGAAATTACATCAAACTCACCAAAATGATTAACAAAATTCACTTTTGGGCTCACAGCTATTTAGTGACCAACACATAGTGATAGACATAACTATCTCAATATAATTTCCCAACAGGAGTATTCACATAAGTAGATTTCAGAATTAAGAAGTTCGCTCATAAGTGGAGTGCAATAGGAGGACTTGCCTCGATACACAAAACCGAATCATGTTAACAAAATTGTTACTTTACAATAATTCGAGACCGTACTTGTAACGACACCATTTAGTGTTGCGACCTCAGCCATACCATAGAAAATATATTAACGGCTCAGTCTCCACCTCTACGAGTCTCACCTCCACCTCTAACATCCTAACCCCTACCTTTGGTTGGTCATGCAAGTGGAGTAGTAACTGTAATGAAGTACGTGGCACGTGTTCTCTAATGGAATATATTCCTCCCAGGTCTGGGACAATTTCTCATGATGTTCATAGTATCACCATATTCGTAACAACCAATCTGCGGCCCACCTGCTCATACTGAGTCTGCGCTGAATAACTAGGATAACCATTGCAGGAAATTCAATGCCACTGGTACATTAAAAGATGACTGCCCCTCGCAAGTGTTGTGATTAACTTGAGCACTACGAGTATATTGAATATGTTTCCATGACCCCGCTGATACTGAAATATAGAATTATTAAGGACGCAAGAATATCTCAAGTCTCATCATTATCTCATTCAATTCTCAGCTCTTGATCATATACAAGTTTTGAAAAACCTTTCAATAACATATAAATACATCTCAGGCCAACATTGGTATAACACATGACCCCACAATTTGATCGTTGATAGTGGACTCCCATCACTTGGCACGATACCTAGGACACATTTTCGATGATCCACAATACTAATCTTTATCGCTCGTACGACACCGGACATAAGACACCACAAGCCATTTATTTGGCGCATGTCATCCAAGTGATAGTTAAACTCGCTTCCTCCAGTGACATGGTTGCTAGTTGTACCCTTCGCTACGTAGAAATCCCATATGAACCACATAGTCTCAAATACGACAAACTATTTTCTTTTGTTATGTACATCCACCTGTGATGATTAGGCAACCAATTAAACCTTCTATAGATTGTACTTATCAACCAGATGTCAAGATCTGATGCACCCCCATGCGCACAACTGAAAGATCTCTTTGCACTTCCATATCCTCAATTCTGATCAACACGTGGTAACAATTATTGAGCAACTCTGGCTCTCTAATAATCCTTTTACGATATCACAAACCATTAGTGTAGTGCGCAATTCCATATATGAGTGGATGCAAAAGAATATAAGATATATGCTTCAAGCTGAATATGTAACGACTCGATTGGTCGTTTTACTGTTTGGGACCCCGTTCCCTTAAATAAAACTACCCGCACCTTCCTTAGCTTATTATTACTTGCGGGAGCGATTAGTTCAGAATTTAGAAGAGTTTTGAGTAAAAATAGAGCCATTTATTTTCTTAAGGATTTCTTAAAAGGCCAAGTTTGACTTCGGTCAACTTTCTTGGGAAACAGATATGGATTCGTGATTTGACGGTCCCAGGAGGTCCGTGGAAAAATATGGGACCTGGGCGTATGCTCGGAATCAAATTCCGAGATCCCTAGCCCGAGTAATGAATTTTTATGTAAAATTGTTAATTAGAAGTTTCAAAGAATTAAGGAATCTAAGTAATCATTGAAAACCTAGGTATCAGGTTCGGATTTCAATTTCGGAACTTGGTACAAGTATGAAATATCATATAAGACCTACAAGTAAATTTTGGTGTCAATCCGAGTAGTTTAAGGGAGTTTTTGGCCGTTGATAGGAAGTTAAGAACGTGAAGTTCATTAAGATGGATCAATTGATTTTAGGGTCCGATTCCTTGAATTATTGTTGTTTTGGGTGTTGCGAGGGTTCGACTAGGTCCGTCTCATGATTTCAGACTTGTCCGTATGTTCGGGCGGGGCTTGGGAGCCCCAAGCGTCTAATGGTCGAGGTTTGAGCGAAGTCAGATTTTAAAGAGAAACAACTTTGCTGCTTCTGTCAAAACCGCTTCTACGGCTCTTTGACCGAAGAAGCGGTGACCGTATAAGCAGCCACCTAGACGTAGAAGCGGAAAGGGAAAAGGGAGGGGGAATCGCAGAAGCGGCCATGGGGACCGCATGAGCGGTCCCGCCTTTGCGAGCTCAGGACCGCAGAAGCGGTCTGGCCAGCCTTCCCCAATACCGCATAAGCGGTTATTTTACCGCAAAAGCGGGCTCCGCAGATGCAGACATTTATTCGCATAAGCGAAAATCGCTGGGGGAGTGAGTTCATTTAATACGAACTCCAACCCCTTTTCTCTCATATTTACTCTTCTCTTGGGCGATTTTGGAGCTTCCAAAAAGGGGATTTCAAAGTAGCAATTGAGGTAAGTAATTTCCACTTGATCTTATCTTAAATACATGAACATTAGATAGTTTAACACTAAAAATCAAATAAAATCAAGGGTTAGAGCTAGACCTAGGGTTTTGGTGAAACTATGATTTAACCACCTAATTAGTTATGTAATGAACTAAAATTCACATATTAGTAATCCTTAGGTTATAGAGAATAATTTCCTTCGAAAAATCTCGGAATCCGGGCATGTGGGCCCGGGGTCGGAATTTAGAAAACTTGCGGGAAAGGTTGGGAAATCATTTAATTAGTTGGAACTCAACTTTGTGAGTACTTATTGACTAGTTCTTGCCTTATTTAACTAGTTGGCGCTTGTTCGGCTTCGAATTGAGCTTGGAGCCTATCCTTGTTATTGAAAGAACGCTTCGGAGCGAGGTGAGTCTCCTTTCTAACCTTGTAAGAGGGAATTATCCCCATAGGATTAAACAATTGAATAAAATTTGCTTTGTATGCGGGGGCTACGTATGTACTATGTGACGAGAGTCCGTGCGTAGCAACTTATATGCTAAGTCCGGGGTAGTTTAGGGTCATGAGCATGATTTATGTGATATCTTTGAAATCGATACCACTCTTGGGCCTTGTATGGATACATTGTGAACTTGTTGACGTAGAAATTTGTTAAGGTTATCTCGAATTAGTATGAAAATTTCTAAAGAGGATTAAATATTATTTTTCCTAAACTGCTAAATGAGAATTTGCCTTATTGGGGTAGATGTTTCCCGGAAATTATTAATTGATTGTCTGAGCATGTATTTCAATATGTACCTGCATCGTATGATTGGTTCGCGAGCGGGGTATTTGTTTACTTTATGTTGACCGTGTCGCATGGATGATTTGTGAGCGGGGTAATAGATGCATCTATGGTTTGAGCCGTTCGACCCTCGGCAGTGCACATTTATATTTTCCTGTTGGATCGGGCCGTACGTCCCTCGGTGGATATTTGCGCATGATTATTTGGCTTTTCCACTTCTGGATTGTATTCCAGATTTGTTGTTGAAATATATATGATTGAGCACCATTTATGGGAAGATAAAAGGAAGAACTTCTATTTCATACTTCGTATTTTATGACATAAGATATAACTGCTTATTGTGAATAAAAACTCATATATATTATTTAACCTTAGTAAGTATCGAGTCGACCTCTCATCTCTACTTCTTCGAGATTAGACGGGATACTTACTGGGTACATGTTGTTTATTTACTCATGCTACGCTTATGTACTTAAATGTACAGGATCTGAGGCAGGTGGATCTGGTTACCATCCGGGCGCGCATCAGTGAGCATTTGGACTTCTACGATGAGCTGCCTCCTTTAATTGTCGATTTGCAGCCGAAGAAGCCCTCTCTGTATTTTTGTTTCTATCTATCCTAATTCAGACAATAGGATAGAATATTATTCTTTTGTATATTCTCTACTAGTTACTCGTAGCTGCGACACCAGGTTCTGGCACACACATTAGTAGGCTAGTTTTGGGATTTGTAATTATTATGCTACTTCCTTTTATTACTACTTCGGGTTCTTGAAACCCCATTTGGGATGCTTATTCCCTTCTGAAAAATATTGATGTTGTTAAATTTAGAAATGTTTTTGAACTTGACTTGCCTGGCAAGTTGTTGGGAGCCATCATGATCTGTTATGGAAAATAGGTCGTGACCTCATGGTATCAGAGCGCTAGGTTCACGTAGGTCTCACAGTGTTACGGGCAAACCTAATAGAGTCTTGTAGATCGGTACAAAAACGTCTGTATTTATCTTTGAGAGGCTATAGGGTATTAGGAAGGACTACTCTTTATTCACTTCCTATCGTGCAATGGTTAATGTGATAAATTTCCATTTCTATTCTCTCACAGATGGTGAGGACTCGTACCGCCGACTATCCTGACACCGGAAGGGCTACTCCCCTATTGCTAGAGGCCGAGATAGAGGCCGAGGGAGGGAACTTGCCCGTGGTAGGGGATGAGGTACCTACAGTTGGGCCTGTCCCGGTTGATTTCATGACAGTACCGGGCTTTCAGGAGGTCATGGGCCGCATGCTTTGGTTCATGGATACTATGACGCAGGCTGGTTTATTTCCAGCGGATCCAGCCACCTCACAGGCGGGAGGGGGAGCACAGACCCCTACTGCCCAGGCTCCAGGTGGTACATCCGCCGTTTATCAGACTCCGGGTGCACTACCCGCGGATGGGGTTCAGCCAGTTGCTACAGTGGCACCCCAGCCCATGCCAGCTGTGGATGGTGATCCGCAGAGGTTATTGGACAGATGGACTAGGCTTCGCCCTCTAGTGTTTGGGGGTGAGAGTCATGAGGATGCACAGGACTTTATTGATAGGTGCAGGGACAGACTGCACAACATGAGTATATTGGAGTCACATGGAGTTGACTTCACCACTTTTCAGTTGGAGGACAGGGCCCGCAGATGGGAGCAGTCCTATATTATTAGTAGGCCAGTAGGTTCTCATCCTCTCACTTGGGGACATTTCACCCAATTATTTCTTGATCGGTATATTCCACCCTCTGAGAGGGAGGGGCTGCATCATCAGTTTGAGCAATTATAGTAAGGTTAGATGTTAGTGACCGATTATGAGGCGTGATTCTCTGAGTTTTCTTACCATGCACTTATGATACTTCCCATAGAAGGAGAGAGGGTAAGGCGATTTGTTGCGGGTTTACATCCCACTATTCGGAATGGTATGGCTCGAGAGGTGGAGATGGGCACAGGTTATCAGATGACTCTTGAGATTGCTCGTAGGATCGAGGGTTACCGTCAGAGGGGTTTTGAGCAGATGCAACAGGAGAAGAGGGCCAGATTCTCCGAAGAGTTTAGAGGTGCCCCAGCTAGGGGCAGAGGTCACTTAGGGAGGGTTCAGCCCAGTAGGCCCCCATTTTCGTCACCACCTCTTTCTAGAGGTGCTCCAGCGATGCCTTATTTTAGTGCGATGCCGGAGAGTTCTTATCACCCACTAACTATTCAGGGTCCTTATAGCGGGTATTCTGGTTATCAAGATTCTTCCAGCGCTCAGTTCAGTGCCGTACCAGAGAGTTCGTATCGCCCACCGGCCATCCAGGGGTCTTCCAGTGGGTATTCAGGTCAGCAGCCCCAGGCTTCAGGGCATCAGGCTATGGTGCCGAGAGGGTGTTATGAGTGTGGGGATCTAGGCCATATGAAGAGGACTTGCCCCAGCCTTCGGGGCAATGCAGTACAACAGGGTTAGCAGTCCATGATTCCAGCACCAGCTGACCAGCCGTCTAGAGGTGGAGGGCAGACTGGTAGAGGCCGTCCTAGGGATGGAGGCCAGACGGGTAGAGGTCAGCCCGCTATTGCTCAGTCAGGTGGAGGCCAGCCAGCCGGTGCTCCAGCCAGATTCTATGCTCTCCCAGCTAGGCCATATGCATTGGCCTTAGATGTCGTCATTACAGGTATTATTTCAGTCAGAGGTAGGGATGCTTCGGTATTATTTGATCCGGTGTCTACTTATTCATATGTATCATCTCTGTTTGCTCGTTTCTTGGTTGTCTCTTTTGAGCCTTTAGGTGTTCCGATTTATGTGTCCACTCCTGTTGGTGAGTATGTAGTTGTGGACCGGATCTACCGGTCTTGTGTGGTTACATTTTGTGGTTACGATACTAGGGCAGATCTTCTGTTGCTTGATATGATCTATTTTGAGGTCATCCTGGATATGGACTGGTTGTCTCCCTATCACGCCGTCCTTGATTGTCATGCCAAGACTATTTCCTTAGCGATGCCAGGGTTACCGAAATTAGAGTGGAAGGGTTCCACGGTTGATACACCTAGCAGGGTGGTTTCTTTCTTGAAGGCTCAGCGCATGGTTGAGAAGCGGTGTTTGGCTTATTTAGCATATGTTCGTGTCACGACCCAAAACTCACTAGGGGTCGTGGAGGCACCGGACACTGCTGCCAGGCAAGACAACCAAATTACTTAAACCAAATCTCATTTTTAACACTTTGGAAATACATGATTTTTCTTCCATATTTAGAAATTTTAAAGGATATAGAGTTTTAAATCAAATTTAAAAGTTAAGCCAGTAATACAATATTTCAAACCATCCCAGAACTCGGAGTCACAAGTGCATGAGCATCTAATGATAAGAGAAATAAAAATACATCATCCATCCGGAATACAGTGGACGGAAAAATAAATACAGTGCTGGAAAGGGACTACTCTAGCTGAGGCCGTCTCGAATGATGCAGCTCACCTAGTCCCAGAATCATTCGCGCTGCTATGCCCAGTAGACCGCTGAGGTCACATATATCTATGCAACAAAATGCACATCAAGGGTAGTATGAGTACAAAAACAACATGTACCCAGTGAGTTTCCCGCCTAATCCCGAAGGGGTAGAGACGAGATGGTCAACTTTGACACTCACTAGTATTCAAATGACTATTTATCCTTAATAAATATATTAAACAGTGGATTTGTTTTATAAACATGATTCAATTCCAGATATGGGGAAACAAGTAGTCATATAATTTTTTCATGAAAACTTTCATTAGATTTCTTGTTATTATTAATAAAAATGATCTCGAGCCATAGTGCGGCATAAAACAACTCAAATGAGTTTAAGACAATAGCACAAACATGCGCAAATCATGCCAAGGCGACGGCCCGCTCCAACAGAAATGTCAATTTGTGCACTGACGAGGGTCGAGCGGCCTGTACCATAGATGCATCTATTTCACCGAGGCGATCGGCCCATTCCAAAAATAAACACATACCATGCTCGTAAATCATGCATGCGACGCAGGTACACATTGATGATCATGCGCAACTAGCCAATTAGGAGTTATCAGGGAATAATTATCCAGTTAAAGCAATTCTCCTTTAATCAGTTAAATAAAAGAAGTTTAATCCTTTTTTTTTAAATTCATTTGCAAATTCTATGTGATTCAAGCAAATTCAGGATGTCAATAAGTTTACAAATAATCCAAGAATAACATGCTTTTGGGTCCTAGACTACCCGAACAATAACATAATAGTAGCTGCGCACGGACTCTCGTCACCTCGTGCATACGTAGCCCCCACAATTAGGAGCACATAATTAGTTTAACTCACTTATTGGGTAAATTCCCCCACACAAGATTAGAAAGGAGACTCACCTCGCTTCGAAGATCCGCAACCGACATTCTACCTTCTTCTGAAAGCTCGAACCAACGCGCAGGCTCCAAAACTAGCCAAATAACGGCAAACTAATGAGATTATACTCAAGTACTTGATAACAATTCAAATTATACAATTTCCCAACTCCATTTTCTCGAAGATAAAGGTTACCCATGACCTTAGAAACTCAAATATATAACTTACTCCTAATTCCATGCTCAAATTTGTGGCTAAATCCCAAGAACAATGGTTTTCTAGGTCTTCCTCTAACCCTCCATTTTCTACCCATTTTCATATAAAAATCCATATATAATCAATGTATTTAACTCATAACAGGTAGGGATAACATACCTTAATCATTGATGACGAAATTTCCCTTCTTGAAGCTCCCCAAAATCGCCCCAAGCCATTAAAATGAGAGAGAAATGACCAATTCCCGACTTTAAAACAACATTCTGCCCCCAGCCTTTTCTGCTTCTGCGGAATTCTTTCCGCTTCTGCGGATGTCGCATCTGCGACTTTTCACCGCTTCTGCGGCTTTGGGCAAAAAGAGGCTGATCGCTTCTGCTGTTTGGGGGCCGCTTAAGCGGCACCGCTTCTGCGGTCCCAAGGCCGCTTCTGTGATTCCTTGGCCTGGCCCCCCATCTTCTTCTGCGTTTCTCCCTCCGCTTCTGCGGGACCGCCTCTGTGGTTCCATTTCCGCAGAAGCGGAAATACCAGCAACCAGCAGCTCAGCCTTCTCCAAAATCCCATTTTCGATCCGTTAACCACCTGGAATCCACCCGAGGCCCCCGGGACCTCAACCAATCATAACGACCAATCCTAAAACACAATTCGGACTTGCTCGAGGCCTCAAATCATATCAAACAATGCCAACATCATGAATTACACCTCAATTCAAGCTTGAAGAACTTTGAAGTTTCCAACTTCTATTTCCGATGCCGAAACCTATCAAATCTTGTCCGATTGACTTCAAATTCCGCACACAAGTCATATTTGATATTACAGACCTACTCCAACTTCCAAAATCGGATTCCAACCCCGATATCAAAAAGTCCACTTCTGTTCAAACTTCTCGAAAACCTTCAAATTTTTATCTTTAGCCAAATGACTTCAAAATGACCTACGGACCTCCGAATTCACTTCCGATCGCGCTCCCAACTCCAGAATCAGCATACAGAGCTACTCCCAGTCTCGGAATCCCAAACGGACATCAATAACACTAAAATGCACTTTAAGCCAAACTGATGCAATTTTTTCTAAAATGCTAACTTCCACAATAGGCGCCAAAACGCTCCTGGGTTATCCAAAACCCGATCCGGGCATACACCCAAGTCCGAAATCATCATACGAACCTGCTGGAACCTTCGGATCCCAATTCCGAGGTCATTTACTCAAAATTCCAATCCTAGTTCATTTCTTCAACTTAAGCTTTCAAAAAAATGAGAATTCTCCTTCCAAATCCATTATGAACTTACCGAAATTCAAATCCGACCACGCGCATAAGTCATTATACTTGAAATGAAGCTGCTCATGCCATGAGACTGCTGAATGTGGCACTGGAGCTCAAAACGACCGGTCTGGTCATTATAATCTCCCCCACTTAAACATACGTTCGTCCTCGAACGTGCTGAGAACTACACCGAAGTAGACTGAAATCACTTATTTAACACCTCATGCACTTTACCGTGCTACCACAACTCAGTTGAGCACATTAGCTCGATAATTCTGCAGATATACTCTTTTATTCAAGCAAATAAGCCAGTAGAAACCCAATTCCAACATCTGAAATTTCCTGCCAAGCCTGTTTCCAACGTACGATCACCATAACAATCAATACACGCTGTAACCAAACATGACTGCGTAAAATTTTGCTGAATTCACACTTTGCATTACTTTACTCATAGAACCACAATAACATTCTTTAAATATAATAGTCGAAATTCTACCAATCTGATGCTCCCACTGCATCTCATGATCTACATAGGTCTTGCTCTAGCTCTTACAACACTGAAAAGGGACTACCCTAGCTGCGGCCATCTCGAATGATGCAGCTCACCTAGTCCCAGAATCATTCGCGCTGCTATGCCCAGTAGACCGCTGGGGTCACATATACCTGTGCCACAAAATGCACATCAAGCGTAGTATGAGTACAAAAACAACATGTACCCAGTGAGTTTCCCGCCTAATCCCAAAGGGGTAGAGACGAGATGGTCAACTTTGACACTCACTAGTAGTCAAATGACTATTTATCCTTAATAAATATATTAAATAGTGGATTTGTTTTATAAACATGATTCAAATCTAGATATGGGGAAACAAGTAGTCATATAATTCTTTCATGAAAATTTTCCTTAGATTTCTTGTTATTATTAATAAAAATGATCTCGAGCCATAGTGTGGCATAAAAGAACTCAAATGAGTTGAAGACAATAGCACAAACATGCGCAAATCATGCCGAGGTGACGGCCCGCTCCAACAGAAATGTAAATTTGTGCACTGCCGAGGGTCGAGCGACCCATACCATAGATGCATCTATTTCACCGAGACGATCGGCCCATTCCAAAAATAACACATACTCTGCTCGCGAATCATGCATGCGATACAGGTACACATTGATGATCATGAGCAACAAGCCAATTAGGAGTTATTAGGGAATAATTATCCAGTTAAAGCAATTCTCCTTTAATCAGATAAATAAAAGAAGTTTAATCCTTTTTTTGAAATTCATTTACAAATTCTACGTGATTCAAGAAAATTCAGGATGTCAATAAGTTTACAAATAATCCACGAATAGCATGCTTTTGGGTCCGAGACTACCCGGACAATAACATAATAGTAGCTACGCACGGACTCTCGTCACCTCGTGTGTACGTAGCCCCCACAATTAGGAGCACATAATCAGTTTAACTCACTTATGGGGTAAATTCCCTCTCAAAAGATTAGAAAGGAGACTTACCTCGCTCCGAAGATCCGCAATCGGCATTCTACCTTCTTTCGAAAGCTCGAACCAATGCACAGGCTCCAAAACTAGCCAAATAATGGCAAACTAATGAGAATATACCCAAATACTTGATAAGAATTCAAATTATACAATTTCCCAACTCTGTTTTGTGAAATGACCAAAATGCCCTCGGGCCCACGTGCCCGGAAATTCAAAATTTCTCGAAGATAAAGGTTACCCATGACCTTAGGAACTCAAATATATAATCTACCCCTAATTCCATGCTCAAATTCGTGGCTAAATCCCAAGAACAATGGTTTTCTAGGTCTTTTTCTAACCCTCCATTTTCTATCCATTTCCATACAAAAATCCATACATAATCAATGTATTTAACTCATAACAGGTAGGGATAACATACCTTAATCCTTGATGACGAAAATCCCTTCTTGAAGCTCCCCAAAATCGCCCCAAGCCATTAACATGAAAGAGAAATGACCAATTCCCGACTTTAAAACAACATTCTACCCCAGCCTTTTCCGCTTCTGCGGATGTCGCTTCTGTGACTTTTTGCCGCTTCTGCGGCTTTGGGCAGAAGGAGGCTGACCACTTCTGCGGTCTGGGGGCCGCTTAAGCGTCACCGCTTCTGCGATCCCAGGGCCGCTTCTGCGATTCCTTGGCGTGGCCCCTCCTTCCACTTCTGCATTTCTCCCTCCGCTTCTGCGGGACCGCCGCTGCGGTTCCATTTCTGCATAAGCGGAAATACCAGAAACCAGCAGCTCAGCCTTCTCCAAAATCTTATTTTCGATCCGTTAACCACCCGAAATATACTCGAGGCCCCCGGGACCTCAACCAATCATACCGACCAATCCCAAAACACATTACGGACTTGCTTGAGGCCTCAAATCATATCAAACAACCCCATAATCATGAATTACACCTCAATTCAAGCTTGAAGAACTTTGAAGTTTCCAACTTCTATTTTCGATGCCAAAACCTATTAAATCACGTCTGATTGACTTTAAATTTTGCACACCAGTCATATTTGACATTACGGACCTACTACAGACTTTTGAAATCGGATTCCGACCCCGATATCAAAAATTCCACTTCCGGTCAAACTTCTCAAAAACCTTCAAATTTCTATCTTTAGACAAATGGCTTCAAAATGACCTACAGAGCTCCGAATTCACTTCTGATCGCTCTCCCAACTCCAGAATCATCATACGGAGCTACTCCTAGTCTCGAAATCCCAAACGGGCATCAATAACACTAAAATGCACTTTAAGCCAAACTGATGCAATTTCTTCTAAAATGCAAACTTCCACAATAGGCGCCAAAATGCTTCCGGGTTTTCCAAAACACGATCCGGGCATACGCCCAAGTCCGAAATCATCATACGAACCTGCTGGAACCTTCAGATCCTGATTTTGAGGTCATTTACTCAAAATTCCAATCCTAGTTCATTTCTTCAACTTAAGCTTTCAAAAAAATGAGAATTCTCCTTCCAAATCCATTCTAAACTTACCGAAATTCAATTCCGATCGTGCATACAAGTCATTATACCTGAAATGAAGCTGCTCATGCCCTGAGACTACTGAATGACACACCGGAGCTCAAAACAACCGGCCGGGTCGTTACAGTTTGAGATACCACGACAGAGTATTCGACGATTGATTCAGTGCCAGTAGTTCGAGAGTTCACCGATGTTTTTCCTTTTGATCTTCCAGTCATGTCACCGAATCGTGATATTGATTTATGCATTGATTTGGCTCTAGGCACTCAGCCTATATCTATCCCACCGTACCGTATGGCTCCTAAGGTGCTGAAGGAGTTGAAGGAGCAGTTGGAGGAGTTGTTAGCAAAGGGGTTTGTCAGGCCCAGTGTATCGCCTTGAGGTGCACTAGTGCTATTTGTGAAGAAGAAATATGGGACTATGCGGATGTGCATTGATTACCGCCAGTTGAACACACTCACCATCAAGAACAAGTACCCATTGCCGCATATTGATGATTTGTTTGACCAGCTGCAGGGTGCTAGGGTGTTCTCTAAGATTGACTTGAGGTTAGGGTATCATCAGCTGAAGATTCGAGATTCAAATATTCCAAAAACTGCATTCAGGACTAGATATGGCCACTATGGGTTTTTGGTGATGTCCTTTGGGTTGGCGAATGCTCCAGCAGCATTTATGGACTTGATGAACAGGGTGTTCAGGACTTTTATTGATTCTTTTGTTATCGTCTTCATTGACGACATCTTGATATACTTGCGTGTTCCTGTTCATGTTTCCATTCCTGTGGGTGATTCTGTGATTGTAGATCGGATCTACCAGTTTTGTGTGGTTACTTTCTGTGGTTACGATACTAGGGCAGATCTTCCGTTGATTGATATGATCGATTTTGAGGTCATCCTGGGCATGGACTGGTTATCTCCCTATCACACCGTCCTGGATTGTCATGCCAAGACTATTTCACTAGCGATGCCATGATTGCTGAGATTGGAGTAGAAGGGTTCCACAGTTGATACGCCTAGCAGGGTTATTTCTTTTCTGAAGGCTCAGCGCATGATTGAGAAAGGGTGTTTGGCTTATTTAGCATATGTTCGAGACACCACAGCAGAGTCTCCGACGATTAATTCAGTGCCAGTAGTTCGAGAGTTTGCCGATTTTTTTCCTTCTGATCTTCCAGGCATGCCTCCGGATCGTGATATTGATTTCTGCATTGATTTGGCTCCAGGCACTCAACCTATATCTATCCCACCGTAACGTATGGCTCCTAAGGAGCTGAAGGAGTTGAAGGAGCAGTTGGAGGAGTTATTAGCAAAGGGGTTTGTCAGGCTCAGTGTATTGTCTTGGGGTGTACCAGTACTATTTCTGAAGAAAAAAGATGGGACTATGCGGATGTGCATTGATTACCGCTAGTTGAACAAAGTCACCATCAAGAACAAGTACCCGTTGCCGCGTATTGATGATTTGTTTGACCAGCTGCAGGGTGCTAGGGTGTTCTCTAAGATTGACCTGAGGTCAGGGTATCATCAGCTGAAGATTCAGGATTCAGATATTCCGTAGACTGCATTTAGGACTAGATATGGCCACTATGAGTTTTTGGTGATGTCCTTTGGGTTGACGAATGCTCCAGCGGCGTTTATGGACTTGATGAACAGGGTGTTTAGGCCTTTTATTTATTCTTTTGTTATCGTCTTCATTGACGACATCTTAATATACTCGCGTAGCCTGGAGGAGCACGAGCAGCATTTGAGAGTAGTGCTTCAGACCTTGCGAGAGCAGAGGCTATATGCTAAGTTCTCCAAGTGTGAGTTCTGGATAGAGTCAATGGCATTCTTGGGGCATGTTGTGTCAGAATAGGGTATTAAAGTGGACCCTAAGAAGATTGAGGCAGTTCAGAGTTGGCCACGTCCTACATCAGTGACCAAGATCAGGAGTTTCCTAGGGTTAGCAGGTTACTACCAGCGATTTGTGCAGGGATTTTCATCTATTGCTTCACACTTGACCAGATTGACCCAGAAGGGTGTCCCATTTCATTGGTCGGATGAGTGCGAGGAGAGCTTCAAGAAGCACAAGACGGCTTTGACTACAATACCGGTTCTTGTATTGCCGTCCGGTTCAGGGACGTATACTGTATATTGCGACGCTTCTCGCATTGGCTTGGGATGTGTATTGATGCAGGAGGGGCGAGTTATTGCATATGATTCACGTCAGCTGAAGATTCATGAGAAGAACTACCCAGTGCACGACCTAGAGTTGGCAGGGATTGTTCATGATCTTAAGATATGAAGGCATTATTTGTATGGGGTGTCGTGTGAGGTTTACACTGACCATCGCAGCTTGCATCATCTGTTCAAGTAGATGGACCTTAATTTGAGGCAGCGCAGGTGGCTTGAGTTACTAAAGGATTATGAAATTACCATTCTTTATCATCCAGGTAAGGCGAATGTGGCCGCGGATGCCTTGAGAAGAAAGGCGGCGAGTATGGGTAGTTTGACATTAATTCCTGACGAGGAGAGACCATTGGCTTTTGACATTCAGTCTTTGGCTAACAGACTTGTGAGATTGGATATTTCGGAGCCCATCAGAGTTCTAGCATGTGTGGTTGCTCAGCCTTCATTATTAGGGCAAATCAAGGCCTGACAGTTTGATGATCTGCATTTGACAGCCCTCAGAGAGACGGTACTTCAGGGAGGTTCCAAGGAGGTCACTATTGGTTAGGATGGTGTGTTGCATCTATAGGGCCATGTATGTGTTCCTAATGTGGATGGCTTGAGGAGGAGGATCCTAGAGGAGGCCCACAGTTCGAGGTACTCCATTCACCCGGGTGCCACGAAGATGTATCGTGACTTGAGGTAGTATTACTAGTGGTAGAGGATGAAGAAGGACATCGTGGAGTATGTAGCTAGATGTTTGAATTGCCAGCAGGTCAAGTATGAGCATTAGAGGCCAGGTGGCCTACATCAGCAGATGCCTATACCGGAGTGGAAATGGGAGCGCATCACTATGGACTTCGTAGTTGGGTTACCGCAGACCTTGTGGAAGGTTGACTCAGTTTGGGTCATTGTGGACAGGTTGACCAAGTCTGCTCACTTCATTCCAGTGGCGAATACTTATATAGCGGAGAGGTATGCTTAGATTTATATTCGGGAGATAGTACGGTTGCATGGTGTACCGGTTTCCATTATATCAGACTGATGCCCCAATTCACCTTCCATTTTTGGAGAGCTATTCAGAGTGGGTTGGGCACCCGTGTAGATTTCAGCACAACATTCCATCCTCAGACCGACGATTGTCGGAGCGGACAGTTCAGATTTTGGAGGACATGCTTAGGGCATGTGTTATTGACTTTGGAGGTCATTGGGATCAGTTCTTGCCCTTAGCGGAATTTGCATACAACAACATCTATCAGTCCAGCATTGAGATGGCCCCCTACGAGGCTTTATATGGTCGGCGTTGTCGTTCACCTATTGGGTTGTTCGAGCCTTGTGAGGCTAAGTTACTTGGCATAGATCTGGTGCAGGATGCGGTGGATAAAGTGAAGTTGATTCAGGAGAGGCTTCGCACAGCTCAGTCGAGACAAAAGAGTTACGCGGACCAGAAGGTGCATGATGTATCATTCATGATTGGCGAAAAGGTTCTCTT
Source organism: Nicotiana glauca (assembly GCA_026770625.1). Classification (NCBI taxonomy): domain Eukaryota; kingdom Viridiplantae; phylum Streptophyta; class Magnoliopsida; order Solanales; family Solanaceae; genus Nicotiana; species Nicotiana glauca. Next base: position 33,405 of record MU764595.1, on the reverse strand, counting down.
GAAAGTCTCGCCAATGAAGGGTATTATGAGGTTCGGGAAGAAGGGCAAGTTGAGCCCAAGGTTTATTGGTACCTTTGAGGTGTTGAGTCGAGTTGGGGAGGTTGCCTATGAGCTTGCTCTACCTCCCAGTTTATCAGGAGTTCACCCAGTTTTCCATGTGTCGATGCTCCGGAAGTATCGTGCCGATTTATCACATGTATTGGACAACAGTACCATTCAGCTAGATGAGAGTTTGGGCTGTGAGGAAGAGCCAGTTGCCATTGTTGACGGACAAGATCTCCAGTTGAGATCCAAGAGAATTTCCACGGTAAAGGTCCAGTGGAGGGGCCAACCGGTTAAGGAGGCGACATGGGAGTCCGAGGAGGACATACGGAGCAGATATCCTCACTTATTCCGCAGTCCAGGTACTTTTCTATGTCCGTTCGAGGACAAACGTTTGTTTAAGAGGTAGAGATTGTAACGACCCGACTGGTCATTTTACTGTTTGGGACCCCGTTCCCTTAAATAAAACTCCCCGCACCTTCCTTAGCTTAATTATGACTTGCGGGAGCGATTAGTTCGGAAGTTGGAAGAGTTTTGAGTAAAAATAGAACTATTTATTTCCTTAAGGATTTCTTAAAAGGCCAAGTTTGATTTCGCTCAACTTTCTTGGGAAATGGACCCAGATTCGTGATTTGATTGTCCCGGGAGTTTTGTGGGAAAATATGGGACCTGGACGTATGCTCGGAATCGAATTCCGAGGTTCCTAGTCCGAGTAATGAATTTTTATGTAAAATTATTAATTTGAAGTTTCAAAGAATTAAAGAATCTAAGTAATCATTGAAAACCTAGGTACCGGGTTCGGATTTCGATTCCGGAACTTGGTACAAGTCCAAAATATCATATAAGACCTACCCATAAAATTTGGTGTCAATCCGAGTAGTTTAAGGGCATTTTTGCCCGCTTATAGGATGTCAATCCGAGTAGTTTAAGGGCGTTTTTGCCCGTTTATAGGAAGTTAAGAACTTGAAGTTCATTAAGTTGGATCAATCGGTTTTGGGGTCCGATTCCTTGAATTAATGTTGTTTTGGGTGTTGCGAGGGTTCGACTAGGTCCGCCTCGAGATTTCAGACTTGTAGGTATGTTCGGGCGGGGCTCGGGAGCCCCAAGCGTGAAATGGTCGAGGTTCGAGCGAAGTCGGATTTTGAAGAGAAACAACTTTGCTCTTCTGTCAAAACTGCTTCTGCGGCTCTTTGACTGCAGAAGTGATGACCGCATAAGCGGCCACCTAGACGTAGAAGCAGAAAGGGAAAGGGGAGGGGGAACCGCAGAAGCGGCCATAGGGACCGCAGGAGCGGTCCCGCCTTTGCAAGCTCAGGACCGCAGAAGCGGTCTGGCCAGCCTTCCCCAACACCGCATAAAAGATGATTTTAACGCAAAAGCAAGCTCCGCAGATGCGGACATTTATCCGCATAAGCGAAAGTCGCTGGGGGAGTGAGTTCATTTAATATGAACTCCAACCCCTTTTCTCTCATATTTCACTCTACTCGGGCGATTTTGAAGCTTCCAAAAAGGGGATTTCAAAGTAGCAATTGAGGTAAGTAATTTCCACTCGGTCTTAGCTTAAATACATGAACATTAGATAGATTTAACACTAAAAATCAAATAAAATCAAGGGTTAGAGCTAGACCTAGGGTTTTGGTAAAACTATGATATAACCACCTAATTAGTTATGTAATGAACTAAAATTCACATATTAGTAAGCCTTAGGTTATAGAGAATAATTTCCTTCGTAAAATCTCGGAATCCGGACACGAGGGCCTGGGTTCGGAATTTAGAAAACTTGCGGGAAAGGTTGGGAAATCATTTAATTAGTTGGAACTCATCTTTGTGAGTACTTATTGACTAGTTCTTGCCCTATTTAACTAGTTGGCACTTGTTCGGCTTCGAATTGAGCTTGGAGCCTATCCTTGTTATTGAAAGAACGCTTCGGAGCGAGGTGAGTCTCTTTTCTAACCTTGTAAGAGAGAATTGTCCCCATAGGATTAAACAATTGATTAAAATTTGCTTTGTATACGGGGGCTACATACGTACTAGGTGACAAGAGTCCGTGCGTAGCAACTTCTATGCTAAGTCCGGGTAGTTTAGGGCCATGAGCATGCTTTATGTGATATCTTTGAAATCGATTCCACTCTTGGGCCTTGTATGGATACATTGTGAACTTGTTGACGTAGAAATTTGTTAAGGTTATCTCGAATTAGTATGAAAATTTCTAAAGAGGATTAAATATTATTTTTCCTAAACTGCTAAATGAGAATTTGCCTTATTGGGATAGATGTTTCCCGGAACTTATTAATTGATTGTCTGAGCAAGTATTTCAATATGTACCTGCGTCGCATGATTGGTTCGCGAGCTGGTATTTGTTTACTTTATGTTGACCGTGTCGCATGGATAATACACGAGCGGGGTAATAGATGTATCTACGGTTCGAGCCGTTCGACCCTCGACAGTGCACGTTTATATTTTCCTATTGGATCGGGCTGTACGTCCCTCGGTGGATATTTGCGCATGATTATTTAGCTTTTCCACCTGTGGATTATATTCCAGATTTGTTGTTGAAATATACATGATTGAGCACCCTTTATGGAAAGATAAAAGGAAGAACTTCTATTTCAAACTTCATATTTTATGACATAAGATATAACTGCTTATTGTGAATAAAAACTCATATATATTATTTGACTTTAGTAAGTATCGAGTTGACCTCTCGTCTCTACTTCTTTGAGATTAGATGGGATACTTACTGGGTACATGTTGTTTATTTACTCATGCTATGCTTCTGTACTTAAATGTACAGGATCTGAGGCAGGTGTATCTGGTTACCATCCGGGCGCGCATCAGTGAGCATTTGGACTTCTACGGTGAGTTGCCTCCTTTCATTGTCGATCTGCAGCCAAAGAAGTCCACTATATATTTTTGTTTCTGTCTATCCTGATTCAGACAGTAGGATAGAATATTATTCTTTTGTATATTCTCTACTAGTTACCCGTAGCTGTGACACCAGGTTCTGGCAACACACATTAGTAGACTAGTTTTGGGATTTGTAATTATTATGCTACTTCCTTTTATTACTACTTCGGGTTCTTGAAACCCCATTTGGGATGCTTATTCCCTTCTAAAAAATATTTATGTTATTAAATTTAGAAATGTTTCCGCACTTGGCTTTCCCCGCAAGTTGTTGGGCGCCATTATGATCTGTTACGGAAAATGGGTCGTGACAGAATAGATATGGCAGGATAAGGAATGAATGAAGTGGAAATTTTTCCGACTAGTTCTGTAGCCTCTCGAAGATAAGTACAGAAGTCTCCGTACCGATCCGCAAGACTCTACGAAACTCGCTTATGACTTGTAGCACTTATGAACCTAGAGCTCTGATACCAACTTGTCACGACCCAAAAATCCTTCCGAAGGAGTCGTGATGACACCTAGTCTATAAACTAGCTAAGCCTAACATTAACTGAAATAACATCGATATTTATCAACTTCAAATAAAATTTTCTCTAAACCATTTATAATTCCCAAAATCGGTAGTACAAGTCACAAGCCATTCTAAGAGTAGTTATACAATATAATTATATAATTGTTCCAAAACAATGGGAACAAATGAAAATAAGTACAATTAAAGGTGACTCTAAGGACTGCGAATGCTATAGCAGGTTTAACTTGAGTCATCACCGCAACGAATAGCTACCATCGATAAAAGGCCTGAATCTCTACACAAAAATGTATAGAACTGTAGTATCAGCACAACCGACCCCATATGCTGGTAAGTGTCTAGCCTACCCCGGCGAAGTAGTGACGAGGCTAGGACCTGAAACTCACATAAACCTGTGTAGTTTATAGCGTACAAAATAATAGGAAGCAAATAACAATAATGGCAACAATGATCAAGCAGTGATATAAATAGCAGGCAACAAGAACATCATAATTGCCTCTCAACAAATAATAAATACAAGTGCAATCAATTAATCGAGTCCTTCAAATATAAATCTTTCGCCTATAAATCCTTCAAGTAATAATCTCTAAGCTAATATGCTTTTCAATAAATATATTTTGAATATATTTCCTTCATATAAGTATCTTCCATGTAAGCATCTTTCGAGTATAATTCTTTCGGGTAAAGGTCACGGTATGACGCCTCAATTTATAATCATAATTAATATAGGTCTCAGCCCACTTTCATATTATCACGACACCTCGTGCCCACATATTTTTATCTCATATTATTCAGTTCACAGGTTTCATAACCCAATACAATAAAGAATGTTCAACAAGACTCATTCACTAAACATAAAGTAGAGTACATCTCCCAACCCAAATGGAAATCAACAAGAAAAGATGATGTTATTTTTAGAACTCATTTGATTTAGGAAATACTCTTTTCAATTGAAGCACAATATAAATCATTACCTTTAATACGAGAAATCAATAAATCAAAACATAGTAGAAATTTCCTTTTTAAGTAAAGTACAACCTCAATAGGTTTAAGGGAAAATTTAGTTGAGAAATCCCTTTAGTTAAAAATGTAACAATTATTGAAATTTGAAGTACTGAAAGCTCTATATAAATGTAGCGAGGTATTGAAAACAATATGGATTTCCAACACAAAGTATCACAACAATAAGGAATATTCTAAACCGTTAAAATACTTGAATTGATAACAACAATTAAACACAGCAAACAAGAAGTGCACGACACCACTCTTCGTACTTTAATTCATGTCCTCACCATAATAATCAAAATTCACTTTTAATCTTTCCTGTTGCAGCGTGCAACCCGATCCTTATCATATATTACTGTTGCGGCGTGCAACCCGATCCAAAAATATAATAATTATTGCGGCATGCAACCCGATCCATATCATTTATCATTTAACATTTGTTGCGGCGTGCAACCCGATCCATATCATTTACTATTTAATCATGCCGCGGCGTGCAACCCGATCCATATTATTTATAATTTAACAAATGTTGCGGCGTGCAACTTGATCCATATCATTTTATGTATCACGTGGTAGTCGTACCACCCGCTCACATTTCTTTATATCTCGTGGTAGGCGTAGCACCCGCTCCCATTTCATTATATCGTGTAATAGGCGTACCACCGGCTCCCATTTACAAACCAACAAATAAATAATCACAAATAATCCCTGCAAGGGAACAAGAGCAATATAACAACATCCGGAATATTTCAATAATTTTCCGGCAAGGGAACAATAATATCAAAACAATAACATCCCTGCAAGGAAACGATAATATTTCAATAATATCCCGGCAAGGGAGAACCAGCTATAACCAAACTTATGAAATTTTTACTTTACACAATTGATACAACTACTCAGTCATAGCAATTACTTGCTCAGCTTCATAGATCTTCAACCAAGTTCCCATAAGCTTCAAATTAGAATACAACAATTTAGCAATTTAGGACTCACGGTCATTCTCGACCCCCAACATATAGATACTCGTCACCATGCCTATACGTCGGACATATCACATAACAAGTAGCAAATATACTCAACTCCTATTCCCTCAAGCTAGGATAGACCAAACACTTACCTCGCTTCGCAACCAATTAAAAATTCCAACAAGCCTTTGCTTCACGAATTCGTGCCCAAAATTCTCAAATCTAGACATAAACAATTCGATTCAGTCAATAAAAATTATAGGAATTAATTCCATATAAAATTATACATTTTCCAATTAAAATTCGAAATTGCACTAAAAATTTGCCCGTGGGGCCCACGTCTTGGAACCCGACAAAAATTACGGAATATGAAACCTCATCCAACCACGAGTCCAACCATGCCAATTTTACTAAAATCCGACATCGGATTGACTTTCAAATCTTAAAATTTCAACTATATGGAAGTTTAGAAAATTCCTCTATTTCTCTTCAAATATCAATAATCTAAAGCCAAAAATGAAGATTTATTCATGGAATATAATCACAAGACAGTCAAGAACACTTACCCCAAGTTTTCTCTAAAAATCTCTCGAAAATCGCCGCTCCCTGAGCTCTAAATTGTCAAAAATGGAAAATGGGAAGAAGTCCCATTTTCGGAAATTTTACATTTTGTCCATAAATTTTTGGTGTTACTGTTCACGCGTGTTACTGTTCAGTGGTATTGCTCACGGGCACTTTTCACCGGCACTGTTCATGGCACTATTCATGTATACTGCACACGAATACTATTCACACGTGCGAAAAATGCAGAAAATGCCCAAAAAATTTCAGCAGCCTTTTATATCCGTTAATCTTCCGAAATCCATCCGAGGCCCTTGGGACTTCAATAAAATACACCAGCAAGTCCTTAAACATGATACAGACTTAGTCGAAACCTCAAATCGCGTAAAAGAAAATGCTAAATCCGCGAGTCACACCTCAATATTCATTGCGACCTAATTCTTGATTCATTATTTCGAGATCTGACAGCGTTTTAGAATCCGGGCAAGAAGTCCGCAAGCATGTCATGCTGTTGAAATCTGCTTTTAACAGAACTAAAAAGAGAATGAGAAAAATGACAAGATTAATAAAAGAGACATTCCTGGAAAATGAAATATTAATTTCATTTGATTTTACTTTTTTTTTTTTTGATTTTTTTTTAAATTTTTTTTGAATTTAGAAGGGTTTACATCGGAAAGTAAGACAATAAAGTAAAATATTCGGATCACACCCTCAGATAATCCGGACGCAGAAAGGATAGCAAAACTGGCTACCAAGACTCTCGTTTGATGGGGAACTTCCATGCTTGGCGACCATTTTCTTTTGGCCTTTCTTCTGTCTCGGCAATGGCTGCAATGGCCAAGTGCCGGATCAAATTCCTCAGCTTCACAAATCATTCTAACTATTGGCCCTATGTTGTGGGATGGTAACAGATTGTTCATCACAATAGAAGCTTCTTCATTCCAAAAAATGATTCTTCCAGCTTCAATCAAATCTTCAACTGCCCTTTTGAGGGTCCAACATTCCTCTGTACTATGTTTCACTGCTCCAGAGTAGTATTAACATCTAGCGTCGGCTCGGGCGAGGGGGACTCGGGAATCGGCCGGTTCAGGGCCACTGGCTGCAATAGATCTAGCCTGATTAGCTTTTGGATCAAGCTTGAATAGGATTCACCAATATGGGTGAACTTATTCTTTCTTGTCACGACCCTAATTCGCCAATTATGAACATGTCATGACGGCTCCTAGTTATGATGACTAGGTAAGCCTAAAAGTGCGGAAGTAACAACTAATACAAAAAGTATTACATAAAAAATTAAATAACTTGAGGACATGTATATATCTTGCCGCTTGGCACATACACTGCAACATATCAAATTCTGAAATAGAAATCCCAAAACCTCGAATCTCACGGAAACCACAGGCTAATAGAAATGTAATACACTACTCTAACTCCGGAATGTCTACACAATCGAAAGAAAGGAAATATCAAATACTACAGCTGGAATAAGATAGAGACTCCTGGTCTGCGGACATGGCAGATACACCTCAAGTCTCTGGTAAATGTCTCTTGGATCACTGATGGTGCACCTGACCGGAATTACCTGGGTTTTCACATGAAAAACATGCGCAAAAAAGGCGTGAGTACACCACAACGGTACTCAGTAAGTGTCAAGCCTAACCTCGGTTGGGTAGTGACGAGGAAGGTCAGGGCCTTACTGAGGTAAAATATAATAATCAATATAATAATGAGAACACAATATGAGATTAATCACAGTGATAATGTAGAAAGATAATGACTAAAACAATAACAGAGAAGAAACACAAACAATGAATAGAGGTTCAAGCCACAACTGAATATTTATCGTCGGGGATCTCTTGGTATCCTCAATAAATCGTTTGGCGATCTCTTGGTATCCCGAGGATCTCTTGGTATCCTCAATAATAATTCTGGGATCTCTTGGTATCCACAATAATAATTCGGGGATCTCTTGGTATCCACAATAATAACTTGGGGATCTCTTGGTATCCCGAAGATCTCCTGGTATCCTCCATATATAATCATTTCTGTGCCAGGGATCTCTTGGTATCCCGCACTCTCAGTCTTAGAACATAACATATGCAGGGGCAGCTCCCGGGATGCCGTCCCGTAGTCCCAAATTTAAATCAAACAATAATAGCTCAAACTATCAGATAATTACCAAACTCATAGCAAATAATAGTAGATTCTAGTCTAATATGCTTCATGGAATGCAACCAAGGCAGTTTAAGCAAGTAGGCAAGTAAGTCCACTAAACATGCTTTTCTATACTAGCACATGCTATAATAGCAAGTAGGATAAAGAAAATACGAAAGAAACTTAGCTCAAGTATATTTTAAGAAAAATTCGGATTTTCAACAATTAGCTCAATTACGTGCTCGTCATCTGACGTACAAGGTATTCAATTACCAATTTCATATCTTAAGGGACAAGGTCCCCCACACAAGGTTAGACAAGTCACTTACCTCGAACAAGTGCAAGTCAATCTGAAACCACGCTCTTGCCACGAGTATCCACCTCCAAATAGCTCAAATCTATTCGATTAAATTGCATATTGTAAATAATAATTCCAGTAATTTATTCTACAATTAAATTATATGCTAATACGTGAAATTATGTAAAATGACCAAAATGCCCCTCGAGCCTCACGTCTCGGAACCGGATAAAACTTATATTTCAAGAAACCTCGCACTCTCATGAGTCTAACCATACAAAATTTATAAAATTCCCATATCATTTCGACTCTCAAATCAGTGATTCTATCCAAGAGGGTTTTCTACCCTTTTCAACAAAATTCTCAGATTAAACACCAAAACTTGTAATAGATTCGAGTTATACAACCAAAATTGAGTTAAGAACACTTACCTCGTTGTTCTCTAAGAAAATCCACCCAAAAATCACCCAAACCGAGCTACAATTTGCTAAAAATGGGAAATGGGAACGAAGTCCCATTTTTGGAACTTAAATATTCTCCCCAGGTCGATTTCCACTTTTGCGGCCCCGCTTTTGCAGAAATTCAGCCGCTTTTGCGGTCTCTCAATTTGCCCGACCAACCGCCTCTGCGGTCCACCCATCGCAGAAGCGATTTGGCTTCTGCGGAACAAAATTCGCTTCTGCGATTCCTGGCCAAACGTCCCCTCTCCGCTTCTGCGGCTGCCAAGCTGCTTCTGCGGCTCCAAAATCGCAGAAGCGAACATACTAGAAGCCTGCTGCAAATTTTCCTTCTAACTCCAAACCTTGCCCGTTGAGCATCCAAAACACATCCGAGGCCTCCGGGACTTCAACCAAAAATACCAACACAACCTATATCGTTATTCAAACTTGTTGCAATTATCAAAACACCTCGATTACCACTAAAATCAACGAATTACATCAAATTCAAGCCTAAGTTCCTTTAAAACTTCCAGAACATACATTCGATCAAAGACCTAACCAACACTCGTCCGATTGACCTGAAATTTTGCACGCACATCCCAAATGACGTGACGGTGCTAAAACAACTTCCGGAATTCCATTCCGACCCTCGGATCAAAATTTCACCTATCAACCGGAAATTGCCAAAATACTAACTTTCGGCATTTCTAGCCTAAAGGAGATACTGACTTCCAAAATATATTCCGAACATGCTCCCAACCATGAAATCACCTAACGGAGCTAACGAAACCATCAGATATCTATTCCGAGTCTGTCTTCACAGTGTTCCGATTACGGACCATTTTTCAACACTTAAGCTCTCATTTAGGGACTAAGTGTCCCAAAACACTCTGAATCCCAATACCGAATGTCCCGGCAAACAAAAATAGTGGATATGAACTTAGAGGAAGTAGTTAATAGGGGAACGGGGTGTTAATTCTAAAAATGACCGGCCGGGTCGTTACATTTCTGAAAAGCTCTCTTGGGCGAGGGTTGTATTGGGGATCATTTGGTTGAGTATTATATAGAGCTTGGTAAGGATGGGCGTTTTTGGGAGGTGGAGTTCAATTTTGCATATAATGTTGTGGCCGCGTGCAAGGTTGCGCGTTCATCACCGCATACCAACAAAACCAACCACCTGAACAGAATCTAGCTAATCTGCTCATACCACAACCTTGTTAGTTTTGAGACATTTAACATATAGGATATTACATGTTGGGATGCAATGCACCTAACATTTAAACGCGTCTACCATGTATTTGAATAGTTGCATGTTTCACCCCGACCTTAACTAACTCTTTCAGTATGTACCTCTTTTCTTTTATTTCTGCTTCTCTTGAATCACTTTGATTTTATTTTTTTTACCGCTCTTTTATTTTTTTGTCACTCTCTTTTCTTTCTTTTTTTTTCACTCTTTTTTTTTAGTTTAATTTTCATTCAATTAATTCTATGGCTATGATTGAATCTGATGGGGATTGCCTACGTATCATGACGCCGCATGAATCAGATCTTGCGTAGTTCAGAGAGATCGAAAAATGGAGTAAATAAACTAACTTCTTCTTTTTTTGGTGGAATTTTTGAAAGAAATGCTTTAAAAGAAGAAAGGAAATATTTTTTATTTTGAATTTTGTTTTATTGTTTGAAGGAAAGACTTCTAAAAATTTATTTGCTTTTGATTTGAACTTTGAGAATTTTAAAAGTAAAAAGAAAATATATATTTTTTTAATTTTCATTTTTTTTCTCTTTTTGTACAGAAGAAAGAAAATATTTTTGTATTTTTAAAGTTGCCTCTTAAAAGAGGATACCTGTCTTATACGGACCCGGCCTCTGTGCCGAGTTTCGCTAAGTCGAATGCACGTGATGAAAATAAAGCGAACCTACTAGGGATATCCGGCATGAGGTTTGTTCTTCTAGGTTTAAATCCTATTGGAGAAGGTATCTAGACTGGCTTACTCGAGCGAACAACTCGAGCCGAGGAGGATCAGTGTACCGGTAGCATTGCTTTCCGGCTTAACTGGTGGTACTCCCCGCCTAAAACATGTGTGACTAAAAACCTTCACCGAGTGACAAGCACCTCAGCTATCTCAAAAAAAGCGGGCTATGTCAAAAAAATGCCCAATTTTAATTTCAAGAAGACTCAGAGGGGGTGCGTGAGAAGACAGTTTATATGTACAGTTAAAAATATCAAAGAGGTAAAAAGCAAACAAGTAGCACATTATGCCCAAATAAATCATAGTATATACAAAATTAATAAAGCCAAATAAAAGTCAATATGTACATGCGCGAATTCTGGTTTTCCCCAACCGAGTCGCCAGAGCTGTCACACCTCTTTTCTTCCCCCTTTAAAAGATATGTGTATGGGTCAAAGAGTTTTTCCATTTAAAGTGACAAAATTTGAATAGGGATTATTTTATTGTTGAGAGTCGCCACTTGGAATTGGTTTTTTCGGTGTTCCTCGTCACCATATATTTGGATCCCTAGTCAAAGGAAGGTTTGACTCTATTTTAATCGGTCCGCGAAAACAAAGTTCAGGTAAGGAATTCTGTTGACCAAGGAGAAGGTATAAGGCATTCCTCGAGTCTCGTGGTTCTAGCACGGTCGCTTTATTGACTTAAACTTGGTTTGAATTAATTTTGGATAAACTGTCATTTATTTGATTTTTATACTTTTCTTATCTCCACTTTTATTTATAAAGATAAAAATAATTTTTTTAATAATATTAAATTATAAAAAACGTGCCTACTAGTTGCATAGCGTTTAAAAAAATAATAATTAGGAAGTGCTTAAACTCTCTTTTTCATTACTTATTCGACGAAAGAAAAATTGATATTATAAAATTTATTTTTAACTAATGCAAGACATTAAATAGACATTAAATCTAGGTAAGTTCATGTTAAACTTTTATGGTATTGGTGTGATGACCTGACCCGTCGTCTCATGTATTTCCATCCTGTTTTCCCCGCTTTATGCTCCTACCTGTTTCGTTATATGTGTTTGATGAGTTTGAAGTAATTTGGATAGAGTTTGGTAAGAAAGGAGACAATTAGTCTCATTAAGGAAAGGCTAGTTCGGAAAAGTCAACCGGAAATTGACTTGTGAGTTAAAGGGCTCGGAATGGATTTCCGATGATTTGGTTAGTTTTGGGGGATGATTTAAGGCTTAGGTGCGTAATCGTAAGTAATTTTGGAGGCCCAGTGTAGAAGTTAGCCTATTTTGGCAAAGTTAGGATTTTGGCGAAATTCGGTTGGTATCCGAGATTTTGATCCGAGGATCGAAATGGAATTCCGAGAGTTGCAGTAGCTTCGTTAGGTGATTTTGGATGTGTGTGCAAAATTTCAGTCGATTTGGAGGTGTTTAGGTCGGGTTTGTGATCGGTCGAATGCGAGTTTTGGTAGTTTTGGTTAAACTTAGGCTTAGATTTGAGGAAATTTAATGATTTTGATGTTAACGGTGGTATTTTGAGGATTCGAGCAAGTTTGAATAAGGTAAAAGATCATGTTTGTGCTTTTGATTGAGGTTCCGGGGGCCTCGGGGTAAATTCGAATGGTTAAACAGAGAGTTTGGAGTTGTTGCATGTTTTGGAGATTGCTGGTTCTGTCATTTCCGCATCTGCGGAAAAAGGGACCGCATAGGCGGTTCCGCAGATGCAGTTGGGTGGTCACAAAAATGGATTTTGGGGACTTGGAGTTCTTCCGCAAAAGCGGACAAAAGACCGCATATGCGGCAACCGCAGAAGCGGTTTAAGACTGCAGAAGCGGTCATGAGGTTTTTAAGTTAGACCGCAAAAGCAGTCATTTGGGCACGAAAGCAGGAACCGCAGGTGCGGTAAGTTAACCGCAGAAGTGGAAATCTGACTGGGATTTAAATGAACAGTGTTTCACGATTTTGAAAGAGAAGAAAACATTTTGGACTTCGGCTAAGGAGATTTTTGGGCGATATTTGAAGAGAGTTCGAGGGGTTTTCAGCAGGTATGAATTATGGGACTTAGATTATGTTATTATGGTGTAAAAATATGGATTAAACACTGAAATTCAAGGAATTAAAGGTTAAAAATGGAGGTTAGGGCTTGAAACTTAAGAGAGTTTGAATTAATGATTTGAGGGGTCAAATGGACTCCGATTCTCATGAATTTGATATGTATAGACTCGTGGCGAGATAAGGATCATAATGATGTATAATTTTTTGGATTTTGAGAAGTGGGCCTGGGGCTCGAGTTTTGCGAATTTCATGATTTTTCGATATTTTTCGAGTCTTTTAGATTGGGTTATATTCCCTTAGCCTATTGTAATGTATTCGTTGTGGTTTTGGCCAGATTCGACGCACGAGGAGGTCGACTTGAGAGGAAAGGGCATTGCGAGCTAGTCTTTGGCTAGCTAGAGGTGAGTAATAGATGTAAATGCTGCTATGAGAGTTTGAAACCCCGGACTTTCACATCGTAAAGCTATATTGAGGCGTGACATGCATTCTTTGTCGAGTGCGGGGTCGTTTACTATTGGGGATTGTGACTTGGTGCATCCCGAATGATATTTCTACTATATTGGTGATTGATTCACATGCTTTATTGATGTTTATTGGGGATGTTGCCATGTTTGGGGCCTTGTGCCGACCTGTAGAATCTTTCAGGGATTGATATTACTGTTGTAGCATATTTTTGCATATCATTCATCTCAGTCCAAGGTTTTTAATATTGGTTTTGCAAACTCACCCATATTTCTAGGTTTTGAAAACTCAAATGATATTTTAAATGTTATTTCGGGCTGAGAACTACTGTTTTATAAATGCCCAAGGGGCCTATGTTGTTTTCTAGACTAAGTAGGGATCGGGCTGCGTGCCGCAGCAGGGATTTGAAACAGTGGTAAAAATGGCACTATATGGTATGACTCAAACAATGGTAACAATGACACTGCGAGATGTGACTTGAAATAGTGGTAACAATGGCATTGTATGATATGACTTGAACAGTGGTAAAAATGACAAAGTATGATGTAAATTGGTCAGGTAACAATGGCTGACTGGTCAGGTAACAATGACTGACCATTGCGCTTGGGCTGTAGGAGCCCCTCCGGAGTCTGTACACACCCCCAGTGAGCGTCGTCGACGATAAATATTATGGATGGCTCGGGCTTGCACGCCGCAGTGGGTACTAGAATGTACCATCATAGACATTGCATTTCATTCATGCATTTGTACCTTTACTTGTTATTCAGCTGTTTAGTTACATACATTACTGTATCTTTAAGTTATAGCTTACTTTGTGTACTTTTGTGTTTTCTTGCTTTCGGACTGTATTTATGTATATTACTCAATGGGTCGGAGTACTCACTTTACTCCCTGCACCTTGCATGCAGATCCAGGGCAGTCTCAGGCTGAGTAGATCCAGTTGATCAGCATATTTAGCTTCTGGGAGTATCGAGGTAGCTGCACGGCGTTCGCAACCATTGATTTTCTCCCCTTTATCCTATCCTTTTATTTTTGCATTTATCAGACTTTAGACAGACTTTGTATTAGGATGACACTCTGTATTTTAGAGGCTCATGTTCATGACACCGGGTCCTAGTGGGGCTATATTATGTATTTTGTTAAGCCTTTTCTGAAATTCTTCAGTATTTTAGATCTTGGCTTAAATGGTATTTCATTACGTTTGTCTTAATAATTTGGTTTAAGTGTTGATAAATGGTCGGGCTTTCCTAGTAGTGTGCTGGGCGCCATCACGACCGGTTTGGGGTCGTGACAAGTTGGTATCAGAGCCTAGGTTACTTGGCCTCGCGAGTCATGATCCGGTTTAGTAGAGTCTCGCTGATCGGTACAGAGACGTTTGTACTTATCCTCGGAAGGCTGCAGAACCTTTAGAAAAACTTCACATTCTTGGAATTCTTATCGTGTGACTTTTTTGATCTGAGAACTAAACTCTATTATCCTATTCTCTCGCAGATGGCGAGAGCACGTGCTACCGGACGTGACGGACGACCACCGGTACCACCTATTGAGGCCACCAGAGGCCGTAGACGCGGTCGTAGTCGTGGTAGAGGCAGAGCCGCGGGGGCAGCACCTGTTGTTCCACCAGTTGCCCCGGCTTAGGATCAGGCTCCAGCTGTAGAGACTCCAGCAGCACCTACTGAGGCACCAGCTGTGCCTATTGTGATTCCGGGTGTTCAGGAGGCCCTAGCTCATATTCTATCAGTGTGCACTACTGCGGCAGCTACTTCACAAACCAGGAGAGGTAGTCAAACCACCGCTGCTCACACACCTAAGCAGGTAGTGCAGGGATTGCAGATTCCACAGGCACCCTAGTTTAGCAGGTTGCCCCAGTTCAGCTGGTTGCACCGGTTCAGGATGTTATGATTCCAGCTATGCCAGACGATGAGCAGCGTTGTCTTGAGAGGTTCAGCAGGCTTTTACCTCCTACTTTTAGTGGTGCTCAAGGCGAGGATGCCCAGGGTTTTCTCGACAAGTGTCGACGCATGCTTTGGACAGCAGGGATCTTGGAGTCTAGCGGTGTATCATTTACTACTTTCCAGTTCTCAGGAGCAGCCTTCACTTGGTGGGAGGCATATGAGCGGCGTAGGCCGGTGGGGTCAGCACTTTTGTCATGGCAGGAGTTCTCCACTCTCTTCCTGGAGAAGTGGGTACCGCAGTCTCAGAGGGAGGAGCTGAGTAGGCAGTTTGAGTATCTTCATCAGAGAGATATGACCGTGTCTCAGTATGAAATGAGATTCTCGAAGTTGGCTCGTTATGCTCTGTGGATGGTCCCGACTGATCGGGAGAGGAATAGGAGGTTTGTGGACGGACTTATCTATCCCGTCTATATTCTGATGGCTCGAGAGAGGATTCTGAGTCATACTTTTGAGGATGCTGTTTATATTGCTTGTGATATTGAGGCAGATCGCCGTCAGGAGAGAGAGGAGTGGAAGGTCAAGAGGCCTCTTGGACCGGGTAGTTACAGTGGTGCTCCATCAAGGGAATAGTTTTAGCAGGGCAGAGGTCGCTCTTTCAGGCCTCATCAGTCGGCTCGTCCCGAGTATTGTAGGGCGTTTACAGGACGTGGTCATCAAGGGTCCTAACAGGGTTAGTCTTTACTAAGTGCCCTCCCAGCACAGAATTCATCATATGCCCCTTTAGTTCAGGGTTCTTCCACGCCGAGTGTATCGGCTGGTCATTCAGGTGCGATGGGTTCCCTTCAGTCCCATTCTCCAGCACCTGGTAGTTGCTAAGAGTGCGGCAAGTTTGGTCATATAAAGAGGCATTGTCCTCGCCTTCGTGGTAGTCAGTCTCGGAAGAGGGATCAACCCTCGTCATCTAGTCCAGTTTCTTCTTCATCTGCCCCACCAGCTAGGGGAGGAGGCCAGGCAGCCAGGGGTCGACCCAGAGGTGGAGGCCGATCAGGCAGTGGCCAGGCCCGATTTTATGCTCTTCCAGGCAGGACCGATGCCGTTGATTCAGATGTTATTATCAGAGGTATTATCTCAGTCTGCCACAGGGATGCCTATGTAATATTTGATCCCGGTTCTACCTATTCATATGTGTCTTCATATTTTGCCCGTTATTTGAGTATGCCCCGGGAGTCTCTTGCTTTACCTGTTCATGTGTCTACACCGGTGGGTGATACTGTTGTTGTGGACCGTGTGTATCAGTCGTGTACTATGATTGTTGGGGGTCTGGAGACCCGAGTTGATTTGTTGCTATTGAGCATGTTATATTTCGACATTATTCTGGGCATGGATTGGCTATCTCCGTGTCATGCTATTCTGGACTGTCATGCTAAGACAGTCACTATGGCTATACCGGGTGTTCCGAGGATCGAGTGGCATGGTTTGACTGATTATGTCCCTAGTAGGGTTATATCTTTCTTGAAAGCCCACCATATGGTTGGGAAGGGTTGTCTATCGTATTTGGCCTTCGTGAGTGATGTTGGAGCTTAGACTCCTAGTATCGATTCTGTTCACGTTGTGAGGGATTTCCCTGACATATTTCCTAACGACCTGCCGGGTATGCCCCAGGACAGGGACATTGATTTTGGTATTGACCTGGTGTCGGGCACCAAGCCCATTTCCATTCTGTCGTATTGCATGGAACCAGTAGAGTTAAAGGACTTGAAGGATCAGCTTTAGGAACTCCTAGAAAAGGGGTTTATTTGGCCTAGTGTGTCACCGTAGGGTGCACCTGTTTTATTTGTGAAGAAGAAAAATGGCACAATGAGAATATGCATTGATTATAGGCAGTTGACCAAAGTGACATTGAAGAACAAGTATCCCCTGCCTCATATCGATGATTTATTCGACCAACTTCAGGGAGCGAGGGTGTTTTCTAAGATTGATCTCCGTTCGGGCTATCACCAGTTGAAGATTAAGGATTCATATATTCTTAAGACTGCTTTTAGGACGAGATATGGTCACTATGAGTTTCTAGTTATGTCTTTTGGGCTGACAAATGCCCCAGCAGCGTCATGCATATGATGAACAAAATATTTCGGCCGTATCTGGATTCTTTTATTATCGTGTTCATTGATGATATCCTGGTGTACTCGCGTAGCCAAGAGGAGCACGCAGAGCATTTGTGCGTGGTATTACAGAGGTTGAGGGAGGAGTAGCTTTATGCAAAGTTCACCAAGTGTGAATTTTGGCTTGGTTCCGTGGCTTTCTTGGGACATGTGGTGTCCAGTGATGGTATTCAGGTTGATCCAAGAAGATTGAGGCGGTTCAGAGTTAGCCTAGACCGTCCTCGGCCAAAGAGATTCGTAGCTTCCTCGGTTTGGCGGGCTATTACCGCCGTTTTGTTCAGGGTTTTTCATCTATCGCTTCGCCCTTGACCAAGTTGACTCAGAAGGGTGCCCCATTTGTATGGTCGGACGATTGCGAGGAGAGCTTTCAGAAGCTCAAGACAACTTTGACCCCAGCTCCAATATTGGTATTACCATCAGCTTCAGGTTCTTAAACCGTTTATTGTGATGCTACGAGAGTCAGGATTGGCTGTGTATTGATGCAGGAGGGTAGAGTGATTGCTTATGCTTCTCATCAGTTGAAGCCCCATGAGAAGAACTACCATGTTCATGATTTAGAGTTGGCTGCTATAGTTCATGCTTTGAAGATTTGGCGGCACTACTTGTATGGCGTATCTTGTGAGGTATTCACCGATCATCGCAGGCTTCAACATTTGTTCAAAAAAAGGATCTTAATTTGAGGCAGCGGAGGTGGCTTGAGTTACTTAAGGACTATGATATTACGATTTTGTATCATCCGGGAAAGGCCAATGTAGTGGCCGATGCTTTGAGCCGGAAGGCAATCAGTATGGGGAGTTTGGCGTACATCCCAGTTAAGGAGAGACCCCTTGCAGTTGATGTTCAGGCTTTGGCCAATCGGTTGGTTCAGTTAGATATCTCAGAGCCTAAACGAGTGTTGGCGAGCGTGGTTTCTCGGTCTTCTTTATATGATAGCATCAGAGAGCGCCAGTATGATGACCCACATTTGCTTGTTCTTAGAGATCGGGTCCAGCATGGTGATGCCAGGGATGTGACCGTTGGTGATGATGGTGTATTAAGGATGTGAGGCCGGATTTGTGTGCCCAATGTAGATGGTCTTAGAGAGTCGATTCTTGAGGAGGCCCACAGTTTGCGGTATTCCATCCATCCGGGTGCCGCGAAGATGTATTAGGACTTGAGACAACACTATTGGTGGAGGAGAATGAAGAACGACATTGTGGGATTTGTGGCTCGGTGTCTCAACTGTCAGCAGGTGAAATATGAGCATTAGAGACCGGGCGGTTTGCTTCAGCAGATGTCATCCCTGAGTGGAAATGGGAGAGAGTTACTATGGACTTCGTGAGTGGTCTTCCTCGGACTTTGAAGAAGTTCGATTCGATTTGGGTGATTGTGGATCGGCTGACCAAGTCCACGCATTTCATCCCAGTGTGCACCACATATTCTTCGGAGCGGCTGGCAGGAATCTTTATTCGAGAGATCATTCGGTTTCATGGTGTTCCAATTTCTATTATATTGAATAGAGGTACTCAGTTCACTTCTCAGCTTTGGATTACTTTTCAGCACGAGTTGGGTACTCAGGTGGAGCTGAGTTCAGCATTTCATCCTCAGACGGACGGACAGTCCGAGCGTACTATTCAGATATTGGAGGATATGTTGCGTTCCTGTGTGATTGACCTTGGAGGTTCTTGGAATGAGTTCTTGCCACTTGCAGAGTTTGCCTACAACAACAGCTATCAGTCTAGTATTCAGATGGCACCGTATGAGGCCTTGTAGGTAGGCGCTGTAGATCTCCAGTCGGTTGGTTTGAGCCCGGCGAGGCTAGGTTGTTAGGGATAGATATGGTCCAGGATGCCTTAGAGAAAGTGAAGGTGATTCAAGAGAGACTTCGCACAGCTCAGTCACGTAAGAAGAGTTATGCGGGCCGGAAGGTCCGAGATGTGTCATTTATGGAGGGTGAGAAGGTTTTGCTGAAGGTTTCGCCCATGAAGGGTGTTATGAGGTTTGGAAAGAAAGGAAAGTTGAGTCCGCGATTCATTGGACCATTTGAGGTACTTTGGAAGATTGGAGAGGTGGCTTACAAGCTTGCCTTGCCACCCAGCCTATCGAGCGTGCATCCGGTATTTCATGTTTCTATGCTCCGGAAGTATGTTGGGGACCCGTCTCTTGTTTTGGATTTCAGCACATTCCAGTTGGATGATGATTTGACTTATGATGTGGAGCCAGTGGCTATTTTGGGTCGTTAGGTTCGAAAATTGAGATCAAAGGATATAGCTTCGGTAAAGGTACAGTAGAGAGGTCGTCCCATGGAGGAGGCTACTTGGGACACCGAGTAGGAGATGCGGAGCAGATACCCTCATCTATTTGAGCCTTCAGGTATGTTTGTTGACCCGCTCGGGGACGAGCGTTTGTTTTAGTTGGGGAGGATGTGATGACCCGACCCGTCGTCTCATGTATTTCCGTCCCGTTTTCCCAGTTTTATGCTCCTACCTATTTCGTTATATGTGTTTGATAAGTTTGAAGTAATTTTGAAAGAGTTTGGTAAGAAAGGAGACAATTAGTCTCATTAAGGAAAAGCTAGTTTGGAAAAGTCAATCGGAAGTTGACTTGTGAGTTAGAGGGCTCGGAATGGATTTCCGATGATTCGGTTAGTTTCGGGGGATGATTTAAGGCTTAGAAGCACAATCGGAAGTAATTTTGGAGGTCCAGTGTAGAAGCTAGCCTATTTTGGCAAAGTTAGGATTTTGGCAAAATTCGGTTGGTATGGGAGATTTTGATCCGAGGGTCGGAATGGAATTCCGAGAGTTGCAGTAGCTTCGTTAGGTGATTTTGGATGTGTGTGCAAAATTTCAATTGATTCGGAGGTGTTTAGGTCGGGTTTGTGATCGAATGCGAGTTTTGGAAGTTTTGGTTAAACTTAGGCTTAGATTTGAGGGAATTTAATGATTTTGATGTTAACGGTGGTGTTTTGAGGATTCGAGCAAGTTTGAATAAGGTAAAAGATCATGTTTGTGCTTTTGGTTGAGGTCCCGGGGGCCTCGGGGTGAATTCGGATGGTTAAACGGAGAGTTTGGAGTTGTTGCATGTTTTGGAGATTGTTGGTTCTGTCATTTCCGCATCTGCGGAAAAAGGGACCGCATAGGCAGTTCCGAAGATGCGGCTGGGTGGTCGCAAAAACGGATTTTGGGGACTTGGAGTTCTTCCGCAAAAGCATATAAAAGTCCGCATATGCGGCAACCGCAGAAGCGGTCCTAAGGTTTTTAAGTTAGACCGCAAAAGCGGTCGTTTAGGTGCAAAAGTGGGAACTGAAGGTGTGGTAAGTTAACCGCAGAAGCGGAAATCTGACCGGGGTTTAAATGAACAGTGTTTCACGATTTTGAAAGAGAAGAAAATATTTTGGACTTCGGCTAAGGAGATTTTTGGGCGATTTTTGAAGAGAGTTCGAGGGGTTTTCATCAGGTATGAATTATGGGACTTAGATTATGTTATTATGGTAAAAAACATGGATTAAACACTGAAATTCAAGGAATTAAAGGTTAAAAATGGAGGTTAGGGCTTGAAACTTAAGTGAGTTTGAATTAACGATTTGAGGGGTCAAATGGACTCCGATTCTTGTGAATTTTATATGTATAGACTCGTGGCGAGATAAGGATCGTAATGAAGTATAATTTTCTGAATTTCGAGAAGTGGTCCCAGGGCTCGGGTTTTATGAATTTCGTGATTTTAAATATTTTTTGAGTCTTTTCGATTGGGTTATATTTCCTTAGCCTATTGTAATGTATTCGTTGTGGTTTTGGCCAGATTCGACGGGCGAGGAGGTCGATTTGAAAGGATAGGGAATTGCGAGCTAGTCTTTGGCCAACTAGAGGCGAGTAATAGATGTAAATGCTGCTCTGAGGGTTTGAAACCTCGGACTTTCACATCGTAACGCTATATTTAGGCGTGACACGCATTCTATGTCGAGTGCGGGGTCGTTTACTATTGGGGATCGTGACTTGGTCCATCCCGAGTGATATTTGTACTATATTGGTGATTGATTCATATACTTTATTGATGTTTATTGGGCGTGTTGCCATGTGTGGGGCATTGTGCCGACCTGTAGAATCCTTCAGGAATTGATATTACTGTTGTAGCATATTTTTGCATATCATTGGTCTCAGTCCAAGGTTTTAAATACCGTTTTGCAAACTCAACCATATTTCTAGATTTTGAAAACTCAAATGATATTTTAAATGTTATTTCGGGCTGAGAACTACCGTTTTATAAATGCCCAAGGGGCCTATGTTGTTTTCTAGACTAAGTAGGGATCGGGCTGCGTGCCGCAGCAGTGATTTGAAACAGTGGTAACAATGGCACTGTATGGTATGACTCAAATAGTGGTAATAATGACACTGTGAGATGTGACTTGAAACAGTGGTAACAATGGCACTGTATGATATGACTTGAATAGAGGTAACAATGACACTGTATGATGTAAATTGGTCAGGTAACAATGACTGACCGGTCAGGTAACAATGACTGACCATTGCGCTTGGGCTGTAGGAGCCCCTCCGGAGTCTTTACACACCCCCAGTGAGTGCCGTCGATGATAAATGTTATGGATGGCTCGGGCTGCACCCCACAGTGGGTACTTGAATGTACCATCATAGGTATTGGATTTCATTCATGCATTTGTACCTTTACTTGTTGTTCAGTTGTTCAGTTACATACATTACTGTATCTTTGAGTTATAGCTTACTTTGTGTGCTTCGGTGTTTTCTTGCTTTCGGACTGTATTTATGTTTATTACTCACTGGGTCGGAGTACTCACTTTGCTTCCTACACCTGGCGTGCAGATCAAGGGCAGTCTCAGGCTGAGTAGATCCAGTTGATTAGCAGATTTAGCTTCCAGGAGTATCAATGTAGCTGCACGGCGTTCGCAACCATTGATTTTCTCCCCTTTATCCTATCCTTTTATTTCCGCATGATCAGACTTTAGAAAGACTTTGTATTAGAATGACACTCTGTATTTTAGAGGCTCATGTTTGTGACACCGGGTCCTAGTGGGGCTGTATTATGTATTTTGTTAAGTCTTTTTCGAAATTATTCAGTATTTTAGATCTTGGCTTAAATGGTATTTTATTATGTTTGTCTTAATAATTTGGGTTAAGTTTTGATAAGTGGTCGGGCTTTCCTAGTAGTGTGCTGGGTGCCATCACGACTGGTTGGGGTTGTGACAAGTTGGTATCAGAGCCTAGGTTACTTGGTCTTGCGAGTCATGAGCCGGTTTAGTAGAGTCTCACGGATCGGTATAGAGACATCTGTACTTATCCTCGGGAGGCTGCAGAACCTTTAGGAAAACTTCACATTCTTGGAATTCTTATCGTGCGACTTTGTTGATCCGAGAACTAAACTCTATTATCCTATTTTCTCGTAGATGGCGAGAACATGCGCTATCGGACGTGACAGACGACCACCAGTACCACCTAGTGAGGACACCAGAGGTCGTGGACACGGTCGTGGTTGTGGTAGAGGTAGAGCCGCGGGGGCAGCACCTGTTGTTCCACTAGTTTCCCCGACTCAGGATCAGACTCCAGCTGTAGAGACTCCAGCAGCACCTGCTCAGGCACCAACTGTGCCTATTATGATTTCGGGTCTTCAGGAGGCCCTAGCTCAGATTCTATCAGTTTGCGCTACTGTGGCAGCTACTTCATAGGCCGGGGGAGGCAGTCAGACCCCCGCTGATCGCACACCTGAGCAGGTAGTGCAGGGATTAAAGACGCCAGAGGCACCCCCAGTTCAGCAGGTTGCCTCAGTTTAACCGGTTGCACCGGTTCAGGATGTTATGATTCCAGCTATGCTAGACGATGAGCAGCGTCGTATTGAGAGGTTCAGCAGGCTTCCACCTCCTACTTTCAGTGGTGCTCAGGGCGAGGATGCCCAGGGTTTTCTCGACAAGTATCGACGTATGCTTCGGACAGCAGGGATCTTGGATTCTAGCGGTGTATCATTTACTACTTTCTAGTTCTCAGGAGCAGCCTTCACTTGGTAGGAGGCATATGAGCGGCGTAGGCTGGTGGGGGAAACGCCTTTGTCATGGCAGGAGTTCTCCACTCTCTTCCTGGAGAAGTGGGTACCGCAGTCTCAGAGGGAGGAGCTGCGTAGGCAGCTTGAGTATCTTCATCAGAGATATATGACCGTGTCTTAGTATGAGATGAGATTTTTGGAGTTGGCTCGTTATGCTCCATGGATGGTCCCGACTGATCGGGAGAGGATTAAGAGGTTTGTGGACAGACTTATCTATCCCATCCATATTCTGATGGCTCGAGAGAGGATTTTGAGTCATACTTTTAAGGGTGCAGTTGATATTGCTCGTGATATTGAGGCAGATCAATGTTAGGAGAGAGAGGAGCGGAAGGCCAAGAGGCCTCGTGGATCGGGTAGTTACAGTGGTGCTCCGCCTAGGGGACAGTTTCAGCAGGGCAGAGATCGCTCTTTCTGGCCTTATCAGTCGGCTCATCCCGAGTATTGTGGGGCGGGTATAGGCCATGGTCATCAGGGGTCCCAGTAGGTCCAATCTTCACTGAGTGCCCCCCAGCACAGAGTTCATCATATGCCCCTTCAGTTCAGGGTTCTTACGCGCCGAGTATATCTGCTGGTAATTCAGGTGCGAGGGGTTCCCTTCAGTCCCCTTCTCCAGCACCTGGTAGTTGCTAGAAGTGCGGCGAGTTTGGTCACATAAAGAGGCATTGTCCTCGGCTTTGTAGTAGTCAGTCTCGGTAGAGGGATCAACCCTCGTCATCTGGTCCAGTTTCTTCTTCATCTCCCCCACCAGCTAGGGGTGGAGGCTAGGCAGCCAGGGGTCGACCCAGAGGTAGAGGCTGATCAGGCGGTGGCCAGGCCCGATTTTATGCTCTTCCAGGCAGGACCGATGCCGTTGATTCAGATGCTGTTATCACAGGTATTATCTCAGTTTGCCACAGGGATGCCTCTGTATTATTTGATCCCGGTTCTACCTATTCATATGTGTCTTCATATTTTGCATGTTATTTGAGTATTACCCAAGTGTCCCTTACTTTACCTGTTCATGTGTCTACCCCGGTGGGCGATACTGTTATGGTGGACCATGTGTATCGGTCATGTACTATGATTATTGGGGGTCTAGAGACCTGAGTTGATTTGTTGCTATTGAGCATGGCATATTTTGACATTATTCTGGGCATGGATTGGCTATCTCCGTGTCATGCTATTCTGGACTGTCATGCTAAGACAGTCATTTTGGCTATACCGGGTGTTCTGAGGATTGAGTGGCATGGTTTGACTGATTATGTCCCTAGTAGGGTTATATCTTTCTTTAAAGCCCAGCGTATGGTTGGGAATGGTTGTCTATCCTATTTGTCCTTCGTGAGTGATGTTGGACCTGAGACTTCTAGTATTGATTCTATTCACGTTGTGAGGGATTTCCTGACGTATTTCCTGCAGACCTGTCGGGTATGCCCCTGGACAGGGACATTGATTTTGGTATTAAACTGGTGCCGGGCACCAAACCCATTTCCATTTCACTGTATCGCATGGCACCAGTATAGTTAAAGGAATTGAAGGAACAGCTTCAGGAACTCCTAGAAAAGGGGTTTATTCGGCCTAGTGTGTCACCGTGGGGTGCACCTGTTTTATTTGTGAAGAAGAAAGATGGCACAATGATAATGTGCATTAATTATAGGCAGTTGAACAAAGCGACAGTGAAGAACAAGTATCCCCTGCCTCGTATAGATGATTTATTCGACCAGCTTCAGGGAGCGAGGGTGTTTTCTAAGATTGATCTCCGTTCGGGCTATCACCAGTTAAAGATTAAGGATTCAGATATTCTTAAGACTGCTTTCAGGACGAGATATGGTCACTATGAGTTTCTAATTATGTCTTTTGAGATGACCAATGGCCCAGCAGCGTTCATGCATTTGATGAACAGCGTATTTGGGCCATATCTGGATTCTTTTGTTATCGTGTTCATTGATAATATCCTTGTGTACTCACGTAGCCAGGAGGAGCACGCGGAGCATTTACGCGTGGTATTGCATAGGTTGAGGGAGGAGAAGCTTTATGCAAATTTCTCCAAGTGTGAATTTTGGCTTGGTTCCGTGGCTTTCTTGGGACACGTGGTGTCCAGTGATGGTATTCAGGTTGACCCAAAGAAGATTGAGGCGGTTTAGAGTAATCCTAGACCGTCCTCGGCCACAGAGATTCGTAGCTTCCTCGGTTTGGCGGGGTATTATCGTTGTTTTTTTTAGGGTTTTTCATCTATCGCTTTGCCCTTGACCAAGTTGACTCAGAAGGGTACCCCATTTGTATGGTCGGACGAGTGTGAGGAGAGCTTTCAGAAGCTCAAGACAACTTTGACCACAGCTCTAGTATTGGTATTACCATCAGCTTCAAGTTCTTACACCGTTTATTGTGATGCTTCGAGAGTCGGGATTGGCTGTGTATTGATGTAGGAGGGTAGAGTGATTGCTTATGCTTCTCGTCAGTTGAAGCCCCATGAGAAGAACTACCCTGTTGATGATTTTAGAGTTGGCTGCTATAGTTCATGCTTTGAAGATTTGGAGGCACTACTTGTATGGCGTATCTTGTGAGGTATTCACCGATCATCGCAGCCTTCAGCATTTGTTCAAACAAAAGGATCTTAATTTGAGGCAGCGGAGGTGGATTGAGTTACTTAAGGACTATGATATTACGATTTTGTATCATCTGGGAAAGGCCAATGTAGTGGCCGATGCTTTGAGCCGGAAGACAATTAGTATGGGGAGTTTGGCGTACATCCCAATTGGGGAGAGACCCCTTGCAATTGATGTTCAGGCTTTGGCCAATTGGTTGGTTCGGTTAGATATCTCGGAACCTAGCCGAGTGTTGTCGAGCGTGGTTCCTCGATCTTATTTATATGATAGCATCAGAGAGCACCAATATGATGACCCACATTTGCTTGTTCTTAGAGATCGACTCCAGGATGGTGATGCCAGGGATGTGACCATTGGTGATGATGGTGTATTGAGGATGCAGGGCCAGATTTGTGTGCCCAATGTAGATGGGCTTAGAGAGTCGATTCTTGAGGAGGCCCACAGTTCGCGGTATTCCATCCATCCGGGTGCCACGAAGATGTATCAGGACTTGAGATAGCACTATTGGTGGAGGAGAATGAAGAAAGACATTGTGGGATTTGTGGCTCGGTGTCTCAACTGTCAGCAGGTGAAATATGAGCATCAGAGACTGGGCGGTTTGCTTCAGCAGATGGTCATCCCTGAGTGGAAATGGGAGAGAGTTACTATGGACTTCGTGAGTGGTCTTCCACGGACTTTGATGAAGTTCGATTCGATTTGGGTGATTGTGGATCTGCTGACCAAGTCCACGCATTTAATCCCAGTGTGTACCACATATTCTTCGGAGCGGCTGGCAGGGATCTTTATTTTAGAGATCGTTCGGTTTCATGGTGTTCCAGTTTCTATTATATCGGATAGAGGTACTCAGTTCACTTCTCAGTTTTGGAGGACTTTTCGGCACAAGTTGGGTGCTCAGGTGGAGCTGAGTTCAGCATTTCATCCTTAGACGGACGGACAGTCCGAGAGTACTATTCAGATATTGGAGGATATGTTTCGTGCCTGTGTGATTGATTTTGGAGGTTCTTAGGATGAGTTCTTGCCACTTGTAGAGTTTGCCTACAACAACAGCTATCGGTATAGTATTCAGATGGCACCATATGAGGCCTTGTATTGTAGGCGGTGTAGATCTCCTGTCGGTTGGTTCGAGCGCGACGAGGCTAGGTTGTTATGGACAGATTTGGTCAAGGATGCCTTAGAGAAAGTGAAGGTGATTCTGGAGAGACTTCGCACAGCTCAATCGCGTCAGAAGAGTTATGAGGACCGGAAGGTCCGAGATGTGGCATTTATGGAGGGTGAGAAGGTTTTGCTGAAGGTTTCACCTATGAAGGGTGTTATGAGGTTTGGAAAGAAAGGGAAGTTGAGTCCGCGATTCATTAGACCTTTTGAGGTACTTAGGAAGATTGGAGAGGTGTCTTACAAGCTTGCTTTGCCACCCAGCCTATCGAACGTACATCCGGTATTTCATGTTTCTATGCTCCGGAAGTATGTTGGGGACCCGTCTCTTGTTTTGGATTTCAACACATTCCAGTTGGATGATGATTTGACTTATGATGTGGAGCCAGTAGCTATTTTGGGTCGTCAGGTTCAGAAATTGAGATCAAAGGATATAGCTTCGGTGAAGGTATAGTGGAGAGGTCGTCCCGTGGTGGAGGCTACTTGGGAGACCAAGCAGGAGATGCAGAGCAGATACCCTCATCTATTTGAGACTTCAGGTATGTTTCTTGACCCGCATGAGGACGAGCGTTTGTTTTAATTGGGGAGGATGTGATGACCCCGACCCGTTGTCTCATGAATTTCCGTCCCATTTCACTATTTTATGCTCCTACCTATTTCATTATATGTGTTTGATGAGTTTGAAGTAATTTGGATAGAGTTTGGTAAGAAAGGAGACAATTAGTCTCATTGAGGAAAGGCTAGTTTGGAAAAGTCAACCGGAAGTTGACTTCTGAGTTAGAGGGCTCGGAATAGATTTTCGATGATTTAGTTAGTTTCTAGGGATGATTTAAGGCTTATGAGTGCAATCAAAAGTAATTTTGGAGGCCCAGTGTAGAAGTTAGCCTATTTTGGCAAAGTTAGGATTTTGACGAAATCCGGTTGGTATGGGAGATTTTGATCCAAGAGTCGGAATGGAATTCCGAGAGTTACAGTAGATTCGTTAGGTAATTTTGGACGTGTTTGCAAAATTTCAGTTGATTCGGAGGTGTTTAGGTCGGGTTTGTGATCGAATGTGAGTTTTGGAAGTTTTGGTTAAACTTAGGCTTAGATTTGAGGAAATTTAATGATTTTGATGTTAACGGTGGTGTTTTGAGGATTCGAGTAAGTTTGAATAAGGTAAAAGATCATGTCTGTGCTTTTGGTTGAGGTCCCGGGGGCCTCGGGGTGAATTCGGATGGTTAAACGGAGAGTTTGGAGTTGTTGCATGTTTTGGAGATTGCTGGTTCTGTCATTTCCGCATCAGCGGAAAAAGGGACCGCTTAGGCGGTTACGCAGATACGGCTGGTGGTCGCAAAAACGGATTTTGGGGACTTGGAGTTCTTCCGCAAAAGCGGACAAAAGTCCGCATATGCAGCAACCGTAGAAGCGGTTTAAGACCGCAGAAGCGGTCCTGAGGTTTTTAAGTTAGACCGTAAAAGCGGTCATTTGGGCACGAAAGCGGGAACCGCAGGTGCGGTAAGTTAACCGCAGAAGCGGAAATCTGATTGGGGTTTAAGTGAACAGTGTTTCACGATTTTGAAAGAGAAGAAAACGTTTTGGATTTCGGCTAAGGAGATTTTTGGGTGATTTTTGAAGAGAGTTCGAGGGATTTTCATCAGGTATGAATTATGGGACATAGATTATGTTATTATGGTGTAAAACATGGACTAAACACTGAAATTCAAGGAATTAAAGGTTAAAAATAGAGATTAGGGCTTGAAACTTAAGAGAGTTTGAATTAATGATTTGAGGGGTCAAATGGACTTCGATTCTTGTGAATTTGATATGTATAAAATCGTGGCGAGATAAGGATCATAATGACGTAAAATTTTCTGGATTTCGAGAAGTGGGTCCGGGGCACAGGTTTTGTGAATTTCGTGATTTTCGATATATTTCGAGTCTTTTCGATTGGGTTATATTCCCTTAGCCTATTGTAATGTAATCGTTGTTATTTGGGCCAGATTCGACGCGCGAGGAGGTCGATTTGAGAGGAAAGGGCATCGCGAACTAGTTTTTGGCTAGCTAGAGGTGAGTAATAGATGTAAATGCTGCTTTGAGGGTTTGAAACCCCAGACTTTCAAATCGTAACGCTATATTGAGGCGTGACACGCATTCTATGTCGAGTGCAGGGTCGTTTACTATTGGGGATCGTGACTTGGTCCATCCCAAGTGATATTTCTACTATATTGGTGATTGATTCACATACTTTATTGATGTTTATTGGGAATGTTGCCATGTTTGGGGCCTTGTGCCGACCTGTAGAATCCTTCGGGGATTGATATTACTGTTGTAGCATATTTTTGCATATCATTGGTCTCAGTCCAAGGTTTTAAATACTATTTTGCAAACTCAGCCATATTTCTATGTTTTGAAAACTCAAATGATATTTTAAATGTTATTTCGGGATGAGAACTATTGTTTTATAAATGCCCAAGGGTCCTATGTTGTTTTCTAGACTGAGCAGGGATCGGGCTGCGTGCCGCAGCAGTGATTTGAAACAATGGTAACAATGGCGCTACATGGTATGAATCGAACAGTAGTAACAATGACACTGTGAGATGTGACTTGAAACAGTGGTAATAATGGCATTTTTTATATGACTTGAACAGTGGTAACAATGACACTGTATGATGTAAATTGGTCAGGTAACAATGGCTGACCGGTCAAGTAATAATGACTGACCATTGCGCTTGGGCTGTAGGAGATCTCCGAAGTCTGTACACACCCACAGTGAGCGTAGCCGACGATAAATGTTATGGATGGCTCGGGCTGCACGCTGCAGTGGGTACTGGAATGTACCATCATAGGCATTGCATTTCATTCATGCATTTGTACCTTTACTTGTTGTTCAGCTGTTCAGTTACATACATTACTATATCTTTGTGTTATAGCTTACTTTGTGTAATTTTGTGTTTTTTTGCTTTCGGACTGTATTTATGTTTATTACTCACTGGGTCGGAGTACTCACTTTACTCTCTGCACCTTGCGTGCAGATCCAGGGCAGTCTCAGGCTGAGTAGATCCAGTTGATCAGTAGATTTAGCTTCCGGGAGTATCGAGGTAGTTGCACGGTGTTCGCAGCCATTGATTTTCTCCCCTTTATCCTATCCTTTTATTTCCACATTTATCAGACTTTAGATAGACTTTGTATTAGGATAGCACTTTGTATTTTAGAGGCTTATGTTCGTGACACCAGGTCCTAGTGGGGCTGTATTATGTATTTTGTTAAGTCTTTTCCGAAATTCTTTAGTATTTTAGATCTTGGCTTAAATGGTATTTCATTACGTTTGTCTTAATAATTTGGGTTAAGTGTTGATAAATGGTCGGGCTTGCCTAGTAGTGTGCTGGGCGCCATCACGACCGGGTTGGGGTCGTGACAATTGGTCCACTTATTTTATCTAACAAAAGACAAACTGTCGATTTTAAAGAAAAGCTCAACTTACTTTCTATTGTCATTATCACATATTTTAGCTTATTTGACCCATGTAGCTTAAACTTGATAGAATAAAATTTCAATCACATACATAAAGAAGAAAAGATAATTTGACTAATCTCTAAAAGATTTACATGATGATAATACTAATAAAACATTCAATCTTGAAACAAAATCAGCTCTAATATGTTACATCAACCCAAACTGGATCAAATCCTTCTTATTATCATCAAGAAATCTGCAATATAAGAATTTAAAAGTTACCTGGTTTATAGAATAGTAATATACAGTGCAACAATTAAAACAACATAAAAATAGCAGCACAACAGCAGCAAAACCAGCAGCAAATCCGTGTTAAAACAGCTCGAAAACTCATAGAAGAAACTCAGAAACAAACTCAAAAGAGAACTTATACTTTTCTAAAACGTTTGCACTCTAAGATTCACTCTTAAGACTTACAATTTCAGCTTACTAAAGGATGCTTCAGCTGCTATTTTTTTTGTTTTGTTTTTGTATGTTCAAAGCCAATATAAAAATATGCCATCCTGGAAGTGTGATCCAGTCCCCTCTATATATCAAACAAACCAGCTATTTCAACAAATTCAAAATCAATCTTTTTGACCGATTTTTCTATAAAATCTGTTCTTAAATTCAAAAGGCCAGACTTTCTGGTTAAAATCTTGTCAATTATTTCAAACAAAATCTGCTTTCCACTGTTCAAAAACAGACTTTTATTCAAACACTGTCCAAATGTCTACATTTTCTTACCAAACAAATTGACTTTTGAATGAAGTACTCAAAAAGTCTTGAAGTAGTAAAATAAACAACCAAGCAAGTACCATATTCTCTTAAGTATTTTTTACTACCTCACTTTTATCAATACAAAACTATTTTACTACTTCAACCAGTGCAAAAACAAAATATATAACATTTCAAACTTCAAAAACTAATGCTAAAATAATTAATAATAGACAAAAATAAAATCTGAAAATTAAACATAAAAATAAAAAATCAGCCATGAAAAATAATAGTATTTTACCATTTTACAAATCAAAAGGCCGAGAAAATGGTGGTAGGCCAAAAGAGGGTATTCAGGGATGTTGCCGGAATTTGTCCGGATTTTGGTGGCCGGATTTTTGGGGTAGAATTGACATCAATAGCTAGGTCTTGAGTAGCTCTATCCATTGATGTAGGTATTGTAGGGTGGTAGTGGTTGGAGCTTCAAGAATTTGGGCAAAAATGTGACGAGAAAGTTTCTTAGATCTAAGATCCAAGGAGTCTGAGAGTTTTTTTGAAGGATTTGGTTTCGAGATATGGAAAGAGGAGCTGGTGGAGATTACCTGGTAAAATTTTGGGGCGGATTGGAGGTCGGCCGTCGCCGATGGGCGATTTCCGGCGGCGGCGATGAGGTGGCGCCGGCGGCTTGGGGGAGAGAGAAGAGAGAGTGATGAGAGGAAAAGAAGAGAGAGGAAATAAGGGGGAAAATGGGACAAATTTTTGGGGGGTTTAGACTTTAAATACCTAGGGTGAAGATCAAACTAGGATCGTTGGATCAAATGAAGATGGGTGGATGAGAATGAATCTTGTCACTTAATCAAAACAGCGTAGTTTCAAGACAAAACTACGTAGTTTTAAACTCTTCATCGCAGCCCCCTTTGGGACCGGATTTGGGCTTTTTGTGCTCAAATTTTGGGCCAATTTTTGGCACAATTTTAATTAAATTACACTAGCCCAATCCCTACCCCATTTATCAAACCATTACTCAACTCTTAAAACCTATACATGCACAAATAAGAACACACACACACACACACACATATATATACATACTAGTTTCTATGTACGTGCGTCAAGTAGGTCTTCAGTCAACTGCAATAATTTTATAATGTGAAAATCAATATAGTACAAAAAAAATCTGAATTTTGCTACGAAATTCGTTGCGGATCCGTTGCTAAAACACTCGTCGCTAACAGAATTTTTAAGTAATCTGTTACTAATATGTCGCTAAATAGGATTAGCAACAGATTTTGCAGTTTAGCTACAGAATTTGTTCGTCGCTAATTCAGTTTTTTAGTAATATTATTATATTAACATAATACTTAAATTTGAAATGAATAGATATCATTTGAACTAACAAAAATAATAATTTAGTTTAGTTAGTAAATGTCTACATTTGTCGCTTTGGTTGTTCTGTCATGATCATAATCTATTCTCTACATAAATATCCTTCCTTAAAATGCAACACAAGGTTGTCCGTATGAGAAAACACGTTGCCGTAATAGTCCAACATTTAGGATTATTTGAACATGTAATTTATTTAGTATCATTGCATCAAATAAGATAAATTTAATCGTAATAAATACTATCACATTATTCACAAAACCAAAAAAAAAAAAAAATACTAAAAAGCAATGCTTTTCTTCTATTAGTTTATTTGTCCATTGTCTTTCTGTCTATGTATTGTCTTTTGACATTCGTTTTTTCTAGAGTTCTGCATGTAAAATTTATACAAAGCAACATATAATCAGGAGTCATACGTTCTTAGGTTCACGTACACCCAATATATTGTCACGATCCAAACCCCGGTCGTGATGGCGCCCAACACATTATTAGGCAAGCCCGACCATTACCCGTTAACTAATCCAATTAATAACTCAAAATATCTGATTTAGGTAAAATATCTTGACTTCATAGTAATGATAAGAGTGCGGAAATCAAAACAACTGAAATAACAGCCCAACA
>MU764582.1:75380-112680 GCA_026770625.1 Nicotiana glauca | reverse complement strand
TCCCGGGAGATCCCCCTGCACTTTTATTTTGGGACTACGGGACGGTATCCCGGGAGATCCCCCTGTACTTTTATTGTTGGGACTACGGGATGGCATCCCGGAAGATCCCCCTGCACACTGATGATTGGATTATGTGGCGGTATCCCGGGAGATTCTTTGATATTGATATGAGATTTGGACTACAGGAAGGTATCCCGAGAAGTTTCATTGGACAGTTGAGAAAAAGGGCTACAGGACGGTATCCTGGGAGACTCTCGTCGGTATTCTTGTAATATTGCTGTATTTACTCTGTGTTTCTGTTCTGTCTTGCAGAGTTATATTTCATTGATCTGTCTTATCACTTCGCTGTGTTCATTAATTTTCATCATAATTCGATAATGTTAATCTCTTGCTATTTTATTCTTTTCTGTCTCAGTAGGGCCCTGACCTTTCCTCGTCACTACCCAACCGATGTTAGGCTTGGCACTTACTGAGTACTGCTGTGGTGTACTCATGCTACTTTTCTGCACACTTTCTTGTGCAGATCTAGGTACTTCAGACCGAGTGCATTATCGGTGATTTTAGAGCTACGTTGGGAGACTTGAGGTATGCATCTGCCGTGTCCGCAGATCCGAGGAGTCTCCTTCTACTCCTCCTCATAGATAGTAGTTTCATTTCTTTTGTTTCAGTTGTATAGACATTTCTGGATGATAGAGTCGTAGTTTATGTCCTTTAGCCTGTGTTTGCCCGTGAGTTTTCGGGTCTTGGAGGTTGTTTTTAGTTTTTGAGTTGAAGTGTATGTGCCAGGCGGCACTTATTACATTTTCTTATTTTATTCCGTATTAGTCTTATTGCTTTCGTAAAGGTTGTTAAAATTTCCGCAATGTGTTAAGCTTACCTAGTCGTGAAGACTGGGTGCCTTCATGACGTGTTCACAATTGGTGAACTAGGGTCGTGACAATCTGAGCATATCTCGATATTCATATGACAGTTGAACTTGCCAAGAAAAAAGGATTACATGGTACCACCCATGAATTATTGAGGAATTGATCTCTAATTTTTATTGCTTCACCTGTATGTCGTCTTCTGTAAATTGGATAAGAGTTTTTCCTCTTGATGTTCGGTCAGCAAAATTTTTAGGGTAGTTGAATTTATAATATCCATTTTTCATGCATAAATTTGTAGGATTCAAATGACCACAAGGATCGTGTATCATATGATGTATAACAAGTGAGTATATGTAAGGGTCTTTATCAGGATCAGGTAATTCAGCACAAACAACTCTGTCGTAAGATTCAGGTGTCAACAATTTGTATTCATTAGCAAGAATAATAAGGAAATGTGCATGTGGAAGACCACGTTTATGAAATTCTACTGTGTACATAAAAGCATCAACCTTTTTAAATATATTTATTTTTAATATATTATTTTTTAGCTCTTCCAGTTTTGCTCTCAGTACTCGACTAATTAAGTCAAGTCTATTTTGAACCTCATCAGTAGATAACAAATGTTCTTTTATTTCTGGCCATAATAGGCTACATGTCATCATTAGAGACAAGTCAGGTGTTCCAAAACATTGTACCAAAGTAATAGCTATAAAGACATCAAGAATACCTTGCAAAACTTCAATTATAAATAAGTCTAGATTGAAAGAGAAGAAGTCTAGTCGTTATGTTTGAAGTTTTATGAATACATCTACGACATATTGTTGGAATATCCTTCCGGTATGTAAGATTTTATCAGTCTCGTCATCTCTTATTTGAATTTTATAACAATAATATTCAAGACAAGAGACATTGTTTCTCTTTTTTTTCTTTGTTGTTCTAGTACCTGAGCATCCATATCAAAAAAAATTATCAATTGAATACATGTTTGCAACACTTGATGAATTTTCCTATTCATAGTAGACACAACATCTAGTAGTATTCTTTGTTTGTACTATTTTCTTAACACCATAGTGCCACC
This sequence comes from Nicotiana glauca, assembly GCA_026770625.1. Taxonomy (NCBI): domain Eukaryota; kingdom Viridiplantae; phylum Streptophyta; class Magnoliopsida; order Solanales; family Solanaceae; genus Nicotiana; species Nicotiana glauca. Next base: position 110,736 of record MU764582.1, on the reverse strand, counting down.
CACCTTGACCATATGAAAATAATAGTGGGTACTGCAGGGGATCATAGCAGCTAAAGTAATAATTGACTAATTAGCTTTTATTGTTGTGAGCATAAATTCAAATGTGAGGTGTGGAAATATGTATGCCTTCTTCCACCATTATTGCTGCAACTTCAAATGTAGTAGGTAGATTAAATACTCATTGATCTAAACCTGTGTCACAACACAAAATTTTTTACTGTCGGGACCGTAATGGCGTTTAATATTGTACTCGCTAGGCAAGTCAATGTTACATAATATTTCACCTTTTCCTTTATCTTTGAATAATTTACAAGTTTAACAGAAGTAAATCAACATAATAAATGCAGAAGAAAATAATTTAATAGATTATCTTTATACTAATAATGAAATCATTATAAAAATCCATCCAGAACCGGTGTCACAACTCACGAATATTCTACGATCACTACGAACAATGGTCTAGATAAGAAATATACATCTGTCTTGAAAGTAGATAAAACATAAAATAAATAGGATAGAAGGCGATGCCAGGGCCAGCAGACGCCTACAAGACTACCTTGGGTCTCCAATGGACTAAAGGCAGCCACCCAAACTTTACTCACAAGGTCTGGCACCGAGATCTGCACAGAAAGTGTAGACCACAGTATCAGTACAACCGACCCCATGTGCTGGTAAATGTCGAGCCTAACCTCGACAAAGTTGTGACGAGGCTAGGACACAACAACCAACATAAACATGTGCAGTTAAATAACATACTAACAGAATAACCATAATAGAATCTAAACAACAATTAACGGGAAAGGGCAACATGTTATGGGGGTACCAGAATAAGGGACCACAGTAACAACAGAAATGAAACAATTAATGGACTTCAACCGATAACAGCAAATAATCACAACAAACAAAAAATGCACGACATCATCCTTCATGCTTTTACTCTCAATCCTCTCCATGCAATCAATAATTGAAATGTCCATGGCATCACTTCATGCTTAATCACTCTTCCTCACCATATGTATAATAGAAATGTGCACGACATCACCCTTCGTGATTTATCTATCTTCCTCACAATATGTATCAATATAAATGTAAATGTGCACGGTATCACCCTTCGTGCTTTATCACTCTTCCTCACCACATGTATAAGTATGAATGTGCACGGCATCACCATTCGTGCTTTATCATTTTTTTCTCACCCAAATAATAGAAACAATAATATCCCGGCAAGGGAATCAACTATAACCAATCTTGTTTAAATCGTTAAATTCACAATGCAAGTCTCAACTTGAGTCAACACTCAACAATTACCCAATAACAAGAAAATATAACCAAACTTGTTCAACATGAAGAGTAACTAGCTTAAGTATAAAAATATGTATAAAGAAACAGGACTGTCACAAGTATAGAACTCAATCGCATGGTATGACTCGACAACGACGTATAGATACTCGTCACCATATCTATACGTCGAACTAAACAAATAGCAAGTAGCAAACAAGAGAAACAATACCTAATCCCTCAAGCTAAGGTTAGCCAAAATATTATCTTGATTCCACGGCCACAATCAAACCTCAAATACCGCTTTACCTCTCGATTTCCACCTCCAATCCACTTGTATCTAGTCATAATTAACTTAACAATATCAATAAATCTTAAAGAATTCAACTCCAATGCTTAATTATAGGTTCCCCAACATTTTTTCCAAAAAGTAAAAACCCGACCTCGGGCCCGCTTGGCCAAAACTCAAAATTCGAACCAAAATCCGATTACCTATTTACCCCCGAGCTTGGATATACAATTGATTTTGGAATCCGATCTCAATTTGAGGTCTAAATTCCCAAATTTTGAAATTCCTAAATTCTACCCAAAAACACCCAATTCCCCCATGATATCCCTAGATTTTTTGAAGAAAGCTGGTAAAAAGATTAATTAGATTGAAGGAAATGAGTTAGAAGTTGTTTACCTATGATTTGGGGAAGAACTGCCCTTTAGAAAATCGCCTATTAGAGCTTAGTGTTTAAAAATTTTAAAAGTGAAGTGAAAATTCTGCCAAAACTGTTTTTGAACAGTTGCAGGTATTGCATTTGTGATCACAGGTTCGCAATTGCGAACTCGCAAATGCGACTAATGCTTCGCAAATGTGAGGCTTGGCCTGACCTACTATCTTCGCAAATGCGAACAAATGTTCGCAATTGCAACCTCTTTCTTGTCGCATTTGCGACTATGAACATCGCAAAAGCGAAGGTCCCCTGTCCAACCCAATCATGGAAAATGCGATGATCTTTCGCAATTGGGGTGCTTGCATTTGCAAGCTAGACTTCGTAAATGCTAAGTCTGCAAACCTGCAATACCACCAATTTTCCTTAAGGTTCAAAACACTTTGTGGCCTATCCGAAACTCACCGTGCCCTCGGGAATCTAAACCAAACATGCACACAAGTCTAAAAATATCATATGGATTTTTTTGTGTGATCAAATCACCAAAATATTATCTTAAACAACGAATTTAACACTAAAACGCATGATATTTTCAAGATAGTTCAAACTTCCTATTTTCTCAACCAAAGGTCCAAATCACGTCAAATTACTTTTGTTTCTCACCAAATTTTATAGATAAGGTTTAAATATTATAACGGACCTATATTGGGTTCCAAAACTAAAATACGTGCCCGATACTATCAAGTTCAAACATTATTCAATTTCTAAAACTCCTTATATTTTCCAGCAAATAATTTTCTTCAAAAATTTGCTTCTCGAGCTAGTTACCTCGGAATAAGATTTCGGGCATACGCTCAAGTCTCATATTTTACTAGGGACCCTGGGGACTGTCGGAATACGGGTCCGGATCCGTTTACCTAAAATATTGACCGAAGTGAAGGAAAATCATCTTTTAAGCCAAAATTCATTATTTCTTAAAAGATTTCACGTTAGGGCATTCCGGGTATACGTCCAGACTGTGCACACAAATCGATAAGAATTAAAATGAGATTTTAAGGCCTCGAAACACATATTTTACTCCTAAAATAAGAGATGACCTTTTGGATCATCACAACCTGAGTCACATTTAAGCGCAATATAAAAGTTCGATAATTTCAGAACATTTGCCAAAGATTTCAAGAAAATACTATACGAATTATTTTGTAGTATATTCATCAATTTTCTTATCATCGACTCATGTACTCTAGTTGAACAAGCAATTCTGTTTGCTACCTCATTTTCATTGTCATAGAAGTATAACTATAAATTTCTTTCTTTCTTGTTCGCAGGACATAAATCATATTTAAAGCGATACATTTTTCATTGAACTCTAAATGTATAGACACCATAATTTCTCTTAGCTAAGTCTTTGTCATATTTTACCCCGAGCGAAGTAAATACAAACATGTTATTGTATGTCCTAATATATGTTCGAAAATGGTTAGACTCTTCCGTAGTACCCCAAAAATAATTTTTGTAGATCTATAGGCATTTCGTGTGACGTAAGCTTGAGTAAACCTTTATTTCAACAAAATCCAGAAGGTTCATATTGAAATCTTTTTGCGGCACAAAATTTACAGTTCAGGACAACTTTGAGAGCAACATATTCGGTTTTTGAACCTGTAACATACAGAGGGGATCATCAATGTAGTCTAACCCCTGATTATTACGAAAATGATTAGAAGTCAATTTTCTCTCCAAAGGAAGATAACGAATACTATTCTAATTGGAAACTGATACAAACCTCTATCTGTTACATTCTCTGAACCAATACCACATCGTTCATTAGATGTACCGGATGTGGATCTTAACATAAACCCAATTATGAATTACATACATAAATAGTTTATGGCAGTAGAGATTTTAAGAAAATAATATTCTTCTTATACTCACCTGTTTCGAAGATTGAAAAACGACCAACTAATCTTCTCCCTTTCTTAGAAGCGGCAGGTAAAGTAATAACTTCATATTTAGCAGCTAATTAAAAAGCATAAAACATGTTTAGTTTAAACTGACTATTTAAAGAAAAAGTTTAATTTGCTAACCTTGTTTTGAAGTAAGAGCAGAATCTCTTATTATGAGAGCACTCTCACTTTGAAGCGTCAAATTACTTAGAGATGTTGATTTGACTAAGTTATCCAAAGTATGACTTTCTCAAAGACATTTTCTTGAATCGAATACTTTTGTATGTCGGTGTAACAATAATGCTTTTCAATCTGGTGATATTTCCTTATATTTTTCACGGCGATTGAGTTTCATTTCAGCACTTCTATCTGCCCGGCATGGACTTTCATTCTTTTGTCCTGAACGTGATATATGCACACCTTTTTTATCCCCCGACATCTATAGAATAAAATACAAAAGGAAAAAGGGAGAAATTAATACCTCGGCAATAATATTGTTTGAGGAGTGATACATTCAAATTGTTTGGCAATTGTCTGCTCTCTATTGTGCCGAGTTCTTAAGATCCCTTTCTGATGACGCCGATAACTCTATCTGGCCCTTCCCAATTTGGGCCTAGTTTTCCTTTGTTTGGGTCTCGAGTATTAAGGGTGACTTTTCTTGGAACTAAGTCCTCGATTTCGAAGTGGCGAAGGTTGGTTCTTCTATTGTAATATCTCTTTATTCTTTGCTTCTATGCAGCCATCCGAACTAGTGAAGCTTCTCGTTTTTCATCCAATAGTTTGAGGCTAGTATTCATAGCCTCGTGATTTGATTCCTCCATTGCATGTCAAAATATGGTGCTGGGTTCCTCGACATCGATTAGAATTAAAGCCTCGGAGCCATATACTAAGGAGAACAGGGTTGCCCTCATGCTAGACTTCGATGTCGTTCGATATACCCTAAGAACTTTGGGTAGAACTTCTCTCCATTTCCCCTTGGCGTCATTCAACCTTTTCTTTAAGTTTTAAATAATAGTCTTGTTTTTCAATTCGGCCTATCCATTTTCGTTCGGTGTAAGAATCCGTAAAATTTTGTGCTCAAAAACTAGTAGCTCATAGTGCCCAAGTCCAAATATGTGTTACGAATGTGTAGAATTCTTCGCGGCGAGACTAATTTTGCACTTAAAAATCAAAAGAATCGATTTTCCAGAAAATTGTCATTCTGCGGTCCATTATGCGGTCACATAATTAATATATGGATCGCATTTCTGCCGCAGAGTGAAGCAAAAAAGTTGTCAATATTGATGTTGAAAATGTGGTCCCTTATGCAGTCGCATAACCAATATGTGGACCGCATAATCATCGTGTAAGTTCCTCAAGGATTTTTGGAGGTCAATTCTGCGGTGCAAAATGCGACCGCATGACAAGAATGCGGACTGCATTCCTGTCGCAAACCCAGGCAGACCTTCAGGGGTTTTGGGCGCATTTCTGCTATCCAATCTGTGGACCGCATATCGATTCTGATTTGCTCGGGCTTCTATTTTTTTAGATTTTAAAACCTGACCCCCTTTCTAATAAAATACCCCAACCCCTCATTTTAACATACTTTCTTAGAAAAATAAGAGAGAGGGAGGAGAGGGTCCTGGAGAGAGAAAGTCCATCTTCATCAAGTTGATTTTTCAAAGTCACCAAAGCCTGGGAAATTTCAAGTATTGTCTTCACTTCTGTTCTTGCAGGTAAAAATCCCCAACTCTTTTTCCATTTGATTTTCCCTATTTGAACAAAAAGGGGGATTCCCATGCATTGATTCTTGAAAACCAAAAGGTGGGATTGTGCATGCATTTCTTTAGAAACCAAAAATGTAGTAAGAGTAATTGGGTAGCAGTAGAGAATTGCAAAAGGAGAATTGGCAACCTAAATAGGCTCGGGTAGTAAATTGTGGACTTCATTGCTAAGGCATATGTGTCAATTTGTAAACTAGATTGACGTTGCTAGACTGCTTGGTGAGTTGGGAATAGAGGTTAAAAAGGGAATTCGGCTCCAGGTATGTATGGCTAACTTTGATCCTTGTAAAATTGCCTCGTTTGATATACATATGCTTGGTAGGTGATATGTACGTAAATTACTTATGAACTTCTTGCGATTGGTACGTTGTGATTGTGTTATGTGGTTGTAATTGAGGAATAAATAACTAAACAAAAATTGTGACTAGTGCAACTGGAATAACTGTGGTAACAATATCTATGGCTTGTTGTGGGCAATTACCAATGTAACGTTAAACGTATATGGGTTGTTGAATATGATGGAAATAGTATTGATGGTTATGGAAACACTTGTAATATTGTTGTTGATAATTCTTGAGAAGTATTGTTGTTGACCTTTGTGAATTGTTTTTTGTTGTTGTGTTGTTTGTGGATTGAAACTGTACGGTGGGATCGGGTTGTGCGCCGCAATACGAAGTAATAAGGTGTAGGTTGTGGTGATAAGGGTGGCCGAGGTAATAAGGGGGGCCGAGGTAATAAGGGCGGAAAGTGATCAAAATCACTATTGAAACAAAATATGAGCAAATTGTGAAACTATTGAAGTGAAATTGTGGAAGGGGAAAACAGGAGAGTTTGCAAACTTGTGTGGCTTGATTGTTCCTTCATATGTTTTTGGTTGCTGCATCCCTTATTGCTTCCTACTTATGTGTGGTTTGAGTTTACTTGGAACAAGTTTGTTCATACATACCAGTACAATTCAAATGTACTGACGTGCCTTTTGCCGGGGGCACTACATTTGTGTTATGATTGTAGGTGGATCTATAACAAGCACTCCAATCTACTGACCGTAGTTCCTCATCACTTCCTGCCAGCTGAATTGGTGAGCCCCTTTCCTTTCGGGGCCCTACATGGCTCATGCCACTTCTGTTCTTGTCTTTTGGAATCCTGTTTTGGTATTTATAAAAGGTATAGCCGGAGCCTTGTTGCCGGCAAGTATTGGATTATTCCTCTTCCATCTTTAGAGGCTTCGTAGATAGGCAAGGTGGTTAAGAACTTATGTAAATATGTATTTTGTAAGTTGGGCGATGTAAGTTATAAACCACGTTAAAGATTATCCATGTTATGTATGCTCTTGTAACAAGGTGTTCCAATTATAATTAGATGTTTCACTTGGTTAATAAGAAATGAGAAATGTGGGGTAACACGTGGGATTGGAAAGGCACCCAGATCCGCTTGACTGGGTTACTCGGTCGAGCGCCGGTCATGCCCCTCGAATTTTGGGGCATGACAAACTTGGTATCAGAGCCTAAGGTTTTAAAGGAGTCCTAGGATGTCTCGGAGCCGTGTCTGGTAGAGCCCTATTTATCGGTGTGAAGTCGACCACATCTATAAGTGGGGGGCTGCATGGACATTTAGGAAAGTTTCCCACTTCTTTGTTATTCTGTATTGTGCGGTGAAGCGAAATGTGAAAGTATCTATATCTAACTCATGCTTTGTTCCGAACTTTTTCAGTAATGGAACCTAAGAAGAGAGCTAGACTCAGCCTTGGGATCAATGCCACAAGTGAGGCTATAAATATTGTACCTGATGTCGTGGGTGAGAGTGACTCCCCAGTCTTGAACCTACCTGGCCCGTCTGTCCTAGACCAGCATGTTCCTGCCCTTCAGCGGCAGAGGGTGCCACCATCCCTCCCGCTGATATTCCTGATTCTGGCACCATCCCAGTCCCTGGTCCCGAGGTTTCGGATGGGGACCTTAGAGGAGCCATCCGCATGTTGACCCAGTTAGTGGCCGCTCAGGCCCAGAGATCCCAGGATGCCCCTGCATCCTCTAGCGGACAAGAAGGTTCAGCCAATTCCAGAGTTAACCATTTTTGCGGCTAGCCCCTCCAGAATTCTCAGGCACAGATCTAGAGGCCAATCCGCAGGAATTCCTTGATGAAATTTATAAGACCCTCCGAGTGATGAAAGCTTCAGAGATAGAGGGAGTTGAGTTGGCATAATAAAGGTTGAGGGGAGCAGTGTATTCATGGTTCAAGATGTGAGAGGACTCCCGCGGGGAGGGAGGACCTCCGGCCAGATGGGAGGATTTTGTAGATGCGTTCATGGACCAGTTCTTGCCTGCTGAGACAATAGCAGCCCGTGCCACTGAGTTTGAGACCCTCAACCAGGGCAGCATGAGTGTTTGGGAGTACCAGATGGAGCTCATGAGGTTGTCCAAGTATGCTCCTCAGTTAGTGTCTACCATGGCAGCTAGAGTTCGGTGATTTGTTTAGGGCCTTAGTCCCTTGGTAGTGAATGAGGCTGGTACGGCGGCCTTACACTCGGACATGAACTATGGAAAGATTGTTGGATTTGCTCAGGCCACAGAGGCTAGGAAATTGAAGATTCGAGCGGAAAGGGAGAATAGCAGCAGGGCTCGATCAGTGGGCCACTCAGGGAGATTAGCTCGGGGGAAAGGGTCGTCAGTGTCATCCGAGTCATATGCTCAGTCCTCAGCGAGCGCACCACCATCCCTACACAGTTACTAGCAGAGCAGTCGCATGAGACCAGGTTCAGACAGTAGGAGTCCCCATCAGTCCGGTCGTTCGGGAGGGAGATCACAGTAGTAGGGGAGGGCTCCATGCCCTAAGTGTGGGAGATTTCATACAGAGACTTGCTACTTGGATATCCCGATGTGTTTTAGATGCAGGGTGAGAGGTCACATTCAGCGAGACTGTCAGGTGCCCAGTCAGGGCATGGGTAGGGGATCTGCTCAGTCATCCAGTTCTTCAGTCGCTACATCATCTGTACGTCCTCCAGCCCCGATGGGACGTGGTACAGTTAGGGGAGGAGCTCGTGGTAGAGGTGGACCCAGTCGGTTCTATGCTTTGAGTGGTCACCAGAGTGCAGAGGCCTCTCCATATGTGGTTACAGGTATCCTGTCTATTCAGGCCATTGATTGTTATGCTCTTATTGATCTAGGATCCTCTTTGTCTTATGTCACCCATTCATTGCTTCAAGCTTGGCGATACAACCCGAACAACTTCATGAGACGTTCTCTGTATTCGATTGGTGATTCTATTATTACCGCACGAGTTTATATGAATTATGTTGTTGCGGTGTGTGGTCGTACCACTACGGCCGATCTTGTCGAGCTTAGAATGGTAGATTTTGATGTTATTATGGGAATGGACTGGCTTTATGCATTTTTTCCCAAACTTGGCTGCCGAACGAAAATCCTGAGGCTCGAGTTTCCTAATGAGCCAGTTGCTGAGTGGAAGGGAACTGGTGTGGTGCCGAAGGGTAGGTTTATTTCCTACCTTAAAGCTTCAAAGATGATTAAAAATGGATGTATCTATCATTTGGTCCGGGTGGCGGACACCACATCAGAAGTGTCTGCCCTCGAGTCTGTGCCGATTGTGAACGAGTTTCCTAAGTGTTTCCAGACGAACTTTCGGGAATCCCACCAGAAAGGGAGGTTGATTTCAGGATTGATGCATTGCCAGATACCCAGCCAATATATATTCGTCCATACAAAATAGCGCCAGCAGAGCTAAGAGAGTTGAAGGATTTATTAGAGAAGGGGTTCATACGACCGAGTGTGTCACTGTGGGGTGCTCCGGTTCTTTTTGTCAGGAAGAAGGATGGGTCGCTCCGGATGTGTATTGATTATCGATAGCTCAACAAATTCACCATAAAAAATAAGTATCCCTTGCCTTGTATAGATGATTTGTTCGACAAATTTCAAGGTTCAAGATTCTTCTCCAAAATTGATTTGCGGTCAGGATATCACCAATTGAAGATTAGGGAGCAGGATATTCCCAAGACCGCTTTCAGGACTCGCTATGGTCACTTCGAATTCTTGGTCATGTCTTTTGGGCTAACCAACGCCCCGGCAGTTTTCATAGATCTTATGAATCGGTTCTTCAAGTCATTTCTATATTCTTTCTTGATTATTTTCATTGACGACATCCTTGTTTATTCGCGAAGCCGTGAGGATCATGCCTATCACCTCAGGGCAGTTTTGCAAACTCTTCATCAGCACCAGTTGTTCGCTAAATTATCAAAATGTGAATTTTGGTTGGAGTCCGTCACTTTTCTGGGTCATGTTTTTTCCAGTGAGGGGATTCAGGTGGACCACCATAAAATTTCAGTGGTGAAAGATTGGCCTAGACCCACGACCCCGACGGAGGTTCGTAGCTTCTTGGGTTTAGCTAGGTACTACCGGAGGTTTGTGGAGGGATTCTCTACCCTCGCCTCCTCATTGACTAAATATACACAGAAAGTAGTTAAGTTCCAATGGTCCAATGCTTGTGAGAGAAGTTTTCAGGAATTGAAGTCAAGGTTGACCTCGGCACCGGTATTGGCCTTGCCGGAAGGCACGAAAGAATTTGTAGTCTATTGCGATGCTTCCAGGGTCAGTTTGGAGTGGGTACTGATGCAGTGCGGGAAAGTTATAGCGTATGCTTCAAGGCAACTCAAGAATCACGAGAAGAATTACCCGATGCATGATTTGGAGCTTGCAGCGGTTGTATTTGCCTTGAAAATATAGCGGCATTACCTTTATGGGGTCCATTTGGATGTGTTCTCAGACCACAAGAGTCTGCAATATTTGTTCAAACAGAAGGAGTTAAATTTGAGGCAGCGGCGGTGGTTAGAATTGCTTAAGGATTATGACATGAACATCTTATACCATCCGGGTAAGGAAAATGTTGTGGCCGACGCCCTCAATAAAAAATTCATGGGTTGTTTGGCTCACCTGGGGGCAGATCAGAGGCTCTTAGCTCGGGAGGTCTATTAGTTGGCCAGTTTTAGGGTTGGCATTTCGACCCCAAATGAGGAGGAAATTATGGTGCGTAATAGAGCAGAATCATCGCTTGTAACGGAAGTCAAGGAAAAACAGTTCACCGATCCAGCATTGGCACATATGAAGGAGGCAGTTCTGAACAACAAGACTTTGGCATTTTCACTTGACGATAGTGATGATGTGCTACGATGTCAAGGAAGGCTATGTGTTCCAGATATGGATAACCTTAGGGAGAGAGTAATGGCGGAGGCTCATCATTCCAGGTATTCGGTGCACCCGGGTTCTACGAAAATGTATCACGATCTCAAGGAAATTTAATTGTGGAACGGTATGATGAGGGGTGTGGCTGACTTTGTATCTAAATGTCCAAATTATCAGCAAGTAAAAGCTGAGCATCAGCGGCCCGGTGGGTTAACCCAGCTTATGGAAATACCAATGTGGAAGTGGGAGATGATCAACATGGATTTCGTGGTAGGATTACCTTGCACTCAGTGAAATTTTGACTCAATTTTGGTGATAGTGGATCGACTCACCAAATTAGCTCACTTTTTGCCAGTCAAGTCCTCCGATACTGCAGAACAGTGTGCTCAGTTGTATATCAAGGAAATAGTGAGGCTTCATGGTACTTCGCTCTCTATTATTTCGGATCGAGGGGCTCAGTTCACAGCCAATTTTTGGAAGAAAGTTCAGCAAGGTTTGGCTACTCAGGTGAATCTCAGCACGGCTTTCCATCCGCAGACCAATGGTCAAGCGGAGCGGACTATTCAGATGCTTGAAGATATGTTGCGGGCTCGTGTCTTGGACTTCAAAGGTAATTGGGATGATTTCCTGCACGTTATAGAATTTTCTTACAATAACAACTTTCATGCTAGCATTCAGATAGCCCCATTTGAGGCATTATATGGAAGAAAGTGTAGGTCCCCGATTGGGTGGCTCAAAGTGGGTGAAGCAGAACTGATAGGGCCAGATCTTGTACACCAGGATATGGAGAAAGTTAAAGTCATTCAGGAAAGGATGAAGACTGCTCAGAGTCACCAAAAGTCTTATATGGACGTTCGTCGGAGGGAATTGAAATTTCAAGTTAATGATTGGGTGTTCTTGAGGGTATCCCCTATGAAGGGAATCATGCGCTTCGGGAAGAAGGGTAAATTGAGTCCTAGGTACGTCGGGCCGTATCGAATCATTCAAAGGATAGGGCAGGTGGCCTATAGGCTAGAATTGCCTCCTAAAATGTCATTAGTGCACCCGGTATTCCACGTGTCCATGTTGAAGAAAGTGGTTGGAGACCATCCGCCATCGTGTCAGTCGAGACTATCGAGGTTAATGAAGAGTTGTCGTATGAAGTGGTTCCGGTTTCCATTCTTGATAGACAAGTCCGTAAGTTGAGAAATAAGGAAATTGCCTCGGTCAAGGTGTTGTGGCGGAGTCAACGGGTTGAGGAAGCTACGTGAGAAGCGGAGAAGGAAATGAAAGAGAAATATCCCCATCTGTTTGATCAAGTTTAGAAGTAATAATGTGACTTTTCTATGTCTAAAACAACTATCATGGTGTCCGAGTTGTTTCCTACTAGTGAAGTTCCTCTAGTTGTGCAAAACTTATAGGTGTTGTGATTGTTTTAAGTCATGTGAACATCTCTTTGGTAAATGAAAGTTGGACAAAGAATCTTGTGATAAGTAGTCAATTAATGATTGTATACGTTGGTAACAAATTACTTGTATGCATGTAGCATGTTGAAATGGTTAGATTATGTGGAACTCATTGAGAAAACTAATTCATAAGAAAAACATATCAAGTGATCAAATGTGTGCAATTGTTAAGGTAGGAAGTTGTATGACAGTTGTAGGGATGGTTGTAATCCTGTTATGGTGTTTGGAATTTGTGTTTTAGAGGCCCTCTATTAGGTAGATATGTCCATGATACAAAGGAAACTCTGGCGAAATTTTTCTAGAATATGGGAGTTAGTGAAAATTTTGAGAGTCTGCATATCATGCTTTTTAAACCAAATGATTTTTTCAAAAATTCCTAATTCGAGGACGAATGATTTTAAGTGGGGGAGGATGTAAGGCCCCGTAAAATCTTGTGCTCAAAACCTAGTAGCTCGTAGTACCAAGGTCCGAATATGTGATAGGAATGTGTTCGGACCCTTTTTACTGATTTTGCATTTAAAAATTAAAAGAATCAATTTTTCAAAAAATTGTCATTCTGCGGTCCATTATGCGGTCGCATAATCAATATGCGGACTACATTTTTGCCGCATAGTGAAGCAGAAAGGTTGTCAAAATTGATGTTGAAAATGCGGTCCCTTATGCGGTCGCATAACCAATATGCGGACTGTATAATCGTCGCATAAGTTCCTCAAGGATTTGTGGAGGTCAATTCTGTGGCACAAAATGCGACCGCATAATAGGAATGCAGACCGCATTCCTATCGCAGACCCAGGGAGACCTTTAGGGTTTTTGGGCACATTTCTGCTGTCCAATCTGCGGACCGCATTTCGATTCCACGATCGTAGAATGCGATCGCAGATTTGCTCGAGCTTCTATTTTTCTAGATTTTAAAACCCGGCCCCCTTTATAATAAAACACCCCAACCCCTCATTTTAACATACTTTCTGAGCAAAATAAGAGAGGGGGAGAGGGTCCTGGAGAGAAAAAGTCCATCTTCATCAAGTTGATTTTTCAAAGTCACCAAAGCCTGGAAAATTTCAAGTATTGTCTTCACTTCTGTTCTTGCAGGTAAAAATCCCCAACTCTTTTTCCATTTGATATTCCCTATTTGAACAAAAAGGGGGATTCCCATGCATTGATTCTTGAAAACCAAAGGTGGGATTGTGCATGCATGTCTTTAAAAACCAAAAATCTAGTAAGAGTAATTGGGTAGCAATAGAGAATTGCAAGAGGAGAATTGGTAACCTAAATAGGCTCGGGTAGTAAATTGTGGACTTCATTGCTAAGGCATATTTGTCAATTTGTAAACTAGATTGACGTTGCTAGACTGCTTGGTGATTTGGGAATAGAGGTTAAACAGGGAATTCGACTCCAGGTATGTATGGCTAACTTTGATCCTTGTAAAATCGCCTCGTTTGATATACATATGCTTGGTAGGTGATATGTACGTAAATTACTTATGAACTTCTTGTGATTGGTACGCTGTGATTGTGTTATGTGGTTGTAATTGAGGAATAAATAACTAAAGAAAATTGTGACTAGTGCAACTGGAATAACTGTGGTAACAATATCTATGGCTTGTTGTGGTCAATTCCAATGTAACGTTAAACGTATATGGGTTGTTGAATATGATGGAAATAGTATTGATGGTTATGAAAACACTTGTAACATTGTTGTTGATAATTCTTGAGAAGTATTGTTGTTGACCTTTGTGAATTGTTTGTTATTGTTGTGTTGTTTGTGGATTGAAACTGTACGGTGGGATCGGGTTGCGTGCTGCAACACGAAGTAATAAGGTGTGGGTTTTGGTGATAAGGGTGGCTGAGGTAATAAGGGTGGAAAGTGATTGAAATCACTATTGAAACAAAATATGAGCAAATTGTGAAACTATTGAAGTGAAATTGTGGAAGGGGAAAACAGGAGAGTTTGCAAACTTTCTTGGCTTGATTGTTCCTTCATATGTGTTTGGTTGTTGCATCCATTACTGCTTCCTACTTATGTGTGGTTTGAGTTTACTTGGAACAAGTTTGTTCATACATACCGGTACAATTCAAATGTACTGACGTCCCTTTTGCCGGGGGCGCTACATTTGTGTTAAGATTGTAGGTGGATCTATAGCAGGCACTCCAGTCCACCAACCGTAGCTCCTCATTAATTCTTACCAGCTAAATTGGTGAGCCCCTTACCTTTTGGGGCCCTGCGTGGCTCATGCCGCTTTTGTTCTTGTCTTTTGGAATCCTGGTTTGGTATTTGTAAAAGGTAAAGCCGGAGCCTTGTTGCCGGCAAGTATTGTATTATTCCTCTTCCATCTTTAGAGGCTACGGAGACAGGCAAGGTAGGTTAAGAACTTATGTAAATATGTATTTTGTAAGTTAGGTGATGTAAGTTGTAAACCACGTTAAAGATTATCATTTTATGTATGCTTTTGTAACAAGGTGCTCCAATTATAATTAGTTGTTTCACTTGGTTAATAAGAAATGAAAAATATGGGTAACATGTGGGATAGGAAAGGCACCCAGGTCCGCTTGATTGTGGTTACTCGGTCGAGCGCCGGTCATGCCCCTCTAATTTTGGGGTGTGACATTCGGGTGACACGACGCTGATATGATCCTTTTTATTTTGTGTTCTTTGAGGAACTTTGTTACCTTGCAGCCAATGAATTGCTTCCCGTTGTCTCATACGATTTCAGTAGGTATCCTGAATCGACATATGATGTGGTCCCAGATGAAGTATATAACTTCTTTTTCTCTAACCTTCTCGAAGGCCTATGATTCTACCCATTTAGAAAAGTAGTCAGTCATAACAAAATGAATTTAGCTTTACCTGGGGCCATTGGCAGAGGGTCGACGATGTCCATCCCCCATTTCATGAATGGGCATAGAGATAGGACTAAATAAAGTTTCTCTCCGGGCTGATGAATCATCGATGCAAACCTTTGATATTTATCACACTTTTGAACAAACTCTTTGGTGTTTTTTTCCATGTTAGCCATAATAACCTATTCTAATGATTTTGTGAATCAAACACTCGGTGCCGTAGTGGTTTCCACAAGTGCCTTTGTAAATCTCTCGTAAAACATAATCGGTGTCCCCTAGCCCTAAACATACCGCCAATGGTCCATCGAATGTCTTTCTGTATAATATTCCCTCTTGACCTAATGTATACTGAGTAGCTTTGGTTCGTAGGGCCCTCGACTCTTTATGGTCCAACGGGATATTTCCAATCTTTGAGCATTCAATATATTTATTCCTCCAATCCTAAGTCAAACTTGTAGAGTTTATCTCGACATGACCCTCCTCGACCACGGATCTCGATAACTGGACGACAGTCCCCCGGATAATATTGTCCTCCTTGATTGATGATCCTATATTTTCAAGTGCATCGGCCTCGCTATTTTATTCTTGAGGTACGTGGTCCATGGTACAATCCTTGAAGCGGTGAAAAGTCACTTGTAGCTTGTCCAAAAACCTTTGCATTCTATCCTCCCAAACTTCGAATCTCTTAGTTACTTGGTTCACCACAAATAAAGAGTCTCAGTTGGCTTCAATGACTTCTACCCCCGAGCTTTTAGCTAGCTCGAGACCTGCAATCATAGCCTCGTACTCGGCCTCATTGTAGTCAACCTAGAAGTTTTGATAGATTGCCTGATAGTGTTACCTGTTGGTGTCTTCAAAATGAAGCCTAGCCCAGACCCATTCACATTAGAAGCACCTTCTGTGAAAAGGGTCTATAACCCCGATGGTGTACCCGATTTTAACAAGAGTTCCTTTTCAACTTTGGTTATGAGGGTTGCCGTGAAATCGGCCATGAAGTCTACTAAAATTTGAGACTTGATGGTCGTTCGGTGTTGATACTCAATATCGTACCCACTGAGTTCGACGGCCCATTTGGACAATCGGCCCGAAAGTTTGGGCTTGTGTAAAATATTATGAAGTGGGTAAGTCGTTAACACACTTATGGGGTGACATTGAAAGTATGGTTTCTATCTAGAAGCGCTTATTAATGCGAATGATAATTTTTCTAAGTGTGGATATCTAGTTTCTGCTTCCCTTAAGGTTCGACTTACATAGTAAATATGAAATTGTGTATCTTGGTCTTCTCGAACTAGGAAACCACTTACTACGATTTTCGATACTTCTAAATATAAGTAGAGTTTCTCATCTGCCTTCGGGGTGCGAAGCAATGGTGGGCTCGATAGGTATCATTTCAATTCCTCTAATACTTGTTGACAGTACGGGGTCCAAGTGAAATCATTCTTCTTCTTGAGTAGAGAGAAAAATGTGTGGCTTCAATCCGATGACATCGAGATAAATCGGCTTAAAGCAGCTATCCGCCCAGTTAGCCTCTACACGGCTTTTACACTGTCTACGATTTTGATGTCTTCAATGGCCTTTATTTTATCGGGGTTTATCTCGATCCCCTGATTTGACACCATGAAGCCTAGGAACTTGCCCTAGCGAACCCCTAAAGCAAATTTCTAGGGGTTGAGTTTCATGTTATATTTCCTCAAAATCTCGAATATTTCTTGCAAATGAGCCAAATGGTCCTCTGCACGCAGGGACTTAACTAGCATGCCATTAAAATAAACTTCCATTAACTTACCTATTTGTTCTTCGAACATCTTATTTAGTAGGTGTTGGTAAGTAGCTCCTGCATTTTCTAGCCTGAAGGGCATTACATTGTTACAATATGTTCCATACTTAGTAATAAATGGGGACACGCTCATCTGAATTTGGTTATACTCGAAATTCGTCGAGAAAGGTAAGGATCTTGTGGCCAGCCGTGGTATAGATCGTGCAATCAGTATTATGTAGTGGAAAAGAGTCTTTTAGGACATGCCTTGTTCAAATACTTGTAATCTACACACATTCTAAGTTTGTTCCCCTTTTTAGGGACTATGACTACATTGGCTAACCATTTGGGGTATTTTACCTCCCGAATGGACCCTATTTTAAGAAGTTTAGTTACCTCATACTTTATGAATGCATACTTTACCTCAGATCGAGGCCTTCTCTTTTTATTCACCGATTTGAACCTAGGGTCGAGGCTTAGCCGGTGTGTTATTATCTCTGGTGGGATCCTTGTCATGTCTAAATGGGACCAAGCAAAACAATCCATGTTATCGTTAAGTAATTGAATAAGTTTTTTCCTGAGTTCGGGGGTTAACCCCATTTCCTAGTATACCTTTCACTCAGGCAGATACTCGATCTATATAACCTGTTCCAGCTCCTCGACCGTTGATTTTGTGGCGTCGGAGTCTTAGGGTATAATAAAGGTTCGAGGAGTTAGAAAGTCCTCTTCTTCTTATTCTATCTCCTGCTTTCCCGGTTCAGTCGATGATGGTGGCTGTGATTGCTATTTGATTTTTTGTTTACCTTTAATGCTCAATCTTTCGGAGGTTGATAATGTGAATACCGGTATTACCTTATCAACTGTAAACATTTCTTTTACAGCATGTTGCTCCCTATATACTAGTTTAACGCCATCCAACTTTGGAAATTTCATCATTTGATGAAAAGTCGAAGGAACTGCGCTCATGTTATGGATCCAAGGCCTCCCGGGTAGGGCATTGTACCTCATGTCGCCCTTCATCACGTGGAACTTGGTATCTTAAATGGTTCCGTACATGTTCACTGGTAGAGTAATCTCACCCTTAGTTGTTTGACTAGCCATGTTGAAGCCGTTTAAGACCCGAGCAGCGGGAACAATTTGATCTTGTAGGCCGAATTGCTCCACGACCTCGATCGGATGATATTTTCCGAACTACCTAGGTCCACTAAAACACGCTTAAATTGAACATTATTTAGTATGATAGTGTTGGCCCAAGAACAGGTGAAGTTTTGAAGAATGGCAAAAGAACTCAGTCATGGACCAGGTCCATCTTGTGAAGCATATTCATGATCAATCTATACATGTGAGATGCACGTGAAGGAGATAAGTCCTACTAATAAAGCATCAATATCTCCTAATATGATCGAAAAGGTTGCATGTTAGATAAGGAGAGAAAGTCTCCTTATATGAAGAGATAACAATCCAAGATAAAGATAGTGTTAGAGTTTGATATCATCAAGAACTCTTCCGCGATAGAAGAGCAGCAACTGAGTCCAAACCAAACTCTAATTACTAACCCATTAAATAACAGTGATTGTTCTCCTTTATAGGTATTGCACATACGTAGAAGTTAAACTAAATTGAGAGCAAAAGAGCAAGGCAATTTTGCAAGCAATTTATGTAAGATTTGAGTGTGTACTCCTGAAACTACTTGAACGAGATAGAAGAATCAGTTCCATTGTGTCTTTCTTTTATTCTTGTTCAATTGTAGTAGGTGGTTTAAATTTGTACCTTTCAGCTTTCATAGAAAAAATTCTATTAGGTAGTTAGAGTGTTCAAGTTATAGCTAACTTGAAGTTGTCACAACAGTTGAGCCTGTATGTCACAACGGGGTTTGAGTTAATCTTTAGGTTTACAAATAGTTGTTGTAAATGTTGTTTTGGCTCAGTGATTTTAGTGGAAGTTTGGGAAAATCCTACTGAGTAGTAGGTCGTGATTTTTTTACCTTTTGAGCCAGGTGTTTTCCATGTAAAAATATCTTTGTTCTTTACTTTCAGTATTTATTATTCCTCAAACAGTAGTAATTGGAACACCTAGAAGAACCAGGTTCTTCTATAGAGTAGTTAAGCGAAAATTGGGTACCACACAAATCACCTCCACCCCTCTTGTGTGGCATTAAAGCTTAAAACATTAATTAGTATCAAAGCTGGTTATCCTTGAAGAGGCTAACATCTTAGGAAAAGATCAAGATGAGTGCACCACCTGGAAACTGGGAAGGGCATTCCACTGCTAGGCCTCCACTCTTCAATGGTCAGTACTATTCCTGGTGGAAGAACAAGATGAGAGATCATATCATAGGAGTGGACTATGAACTTTGGTACATAGTCACTGATGGTCCTTTGGCAACTACAAAGAAGAATAAGGAAAGAGTGGATGTGCCAAAAACAAGAGCTGACTGCACTGCTGAAGATTTGAAGAAATGGGAGAAGAATGCCAAGGCCATGAAATGGCTTGTGTGTGGACTAGGTCCGTACGAGTACTGCAGGATTCAAAGTTGTACTACTGCAAAGGAAATATGGAACACTTTACAACTGGCTCATGAAGGAACTCCTCAAGTAAAAAGATCAAGAGGAACACTACTATACTCTCAATATGAGAACTTCAGTATGAAGGAAGGAGAATCTATCCAGGAGATGTACACAAGGTTCACAACACTAACAAATGAACTTAAATCTCTTGGTAGAATTATACTTGAAGAAGACAAGGTTGAGAAAATCTCGACAAGAGTCTAACTAGTGACTTGGGAAGCAAAATCAGTGCTATTCAGGATTCAAAGAACATTGCTACCCTCAAGCTGGATGAACTGATTGGAAACCTCACTGCCTATGAACTAAGAAGGAAAACCATGAAAATGGACTAATGGTGTACTGTGGGCCGGGCTTGGAACGGGCCTATATCGGGCCCGCGGTCCTAACGGGCTAAACGGGCCTGGCGGGCCGGTACTTAATGGTAAAAAAGCCCGAGCGGGCCGGGTAGTATATTGAAGCCCATGAGCTCGAGACCGCTAAGCCCGGGACCGGCTGGCGGTCCTAGGCCGGGCCTAGCGGGCCTCAATGGCTATTTTTTTAAATAAAATTTTTAAAAATATAGGCAACGGTAAAAAAATTTAAAAAGTAGCCATTGGGCTGCAATTTTGACCGTTTGGAAGTTTAAAAAATAGCCATTTGTCTCCCAAACTTTATTTTAACCCCAAACTTTATATAATTACAGTTTTTCCCAATTCTCAAATACAAATACCCCTCATTCTTTTATTTTTACTCACCAATTCATCAATCTCTCTCAATCTATATCTAATTTCTCTCCTATAATTGCTTATTTTATTATTGCAATTTCATGAAAAATTATGAAGTTGGTGAATTGAAATATTCAAGTCTTCAAGTCTTCAACTATTTTCAATTTTCAAGAAGTTGTTCGGCAATTCGGTAAACTCGTTCCAACTCTTAAGTTTTAAGAATATATTTTTGTGTGTTTTAGTTTGCATAATTGTAATTAATATGATATTTTCTTTGAAAAAAATGTTTGGTGGTAAGGGAAAAGCTAAAATTGGTGAAAGTAGTCGCCAACCTACTACCCTTCCCCCGGCTTCCCGACCCAGAACTGTTGCCCGTCCTGCTACTCCTATTATTCTTGATAGTGATAACCCTTGTTTTCAATTTTCCGATAGTGAATCTTGCCATAATGTTGCACCAGGTCAAATATTAAATGAAGAAGTTATGAATGCTCTTTATCCTAATGAAACTATCTTAGAAAATGATGAGCAAAATGAGGATGTAGATGAAACCCAACCGAATTTAGATGATACACCTACTAGTCCTGTTAATAACCCAACTGATGCACCGCCCGACCCACCTATAGAAACCCCAACTTTTAACAGACAACCTTCTAAATGCCTAGAAACATCATTAGTTTGGAATTTTTTTACTCAAGTAAGAGAACAATATAAGGCTAAGTGTAACAATTGTGGGAAATTGCTAGCGCATAAATATACTAGAGAACGTAGCGCCACAGGTTGTTTGACTAGGCACATACTAACACACCCTAGAGATAAAGTTAGATATTTACAAATGAAAGTGCAGCAAGAGGGGACAAATGTAGATACTGCGGTTAACCCTAGTACAGGTTCAAATCTAGTTCCTGGAATTAACACTGTGACAGGAGGTATTTTATATTACANAATCCGACTTATAAAGGTTGGCCTTGCGCAACAGTTAAGAGCGATATTTATAAATATAAACATGAATATGAACAATATTTGCGGTATTTATTTAATCATATAACTAATCAGATTTCTATTACTACTAATATTGGTAGAAGTAATACTGACTGTGATTATCTAACTATTACAAGTCATTAGATAGATGAGAAGTGGATAATGCAAAAATGCATTATTGCGTATAGAATAATTAATTCACATCACACAGGTAATTTATTGCTAACACTGTTGCAGATATTTGTAGATATTTTTGCATTAGAGATAAAATAATGGCAATTTCTATGGATAATGCTTCTAGTAACACTAGTGCTATAGGCATACTTACAATAACACTAAATCCTGCATTTAGTAATATATTCCATGTGAGATGTATTTGTCATATTTATTATTTAATTGTCGGTTATGGTATGCGAATTTTAAATTTAGAAATTGAAAAGGTTAGAATGGCTCTTAATTGGCTATTTTATTCAAACCGTAGAAGTAGACTTAGGCTCCTGAGAAACAGACCAATGAGGGCTGCTACAAATGTGGTATAATTGATCACATGATCAAGAACTGTCCTCAATGGGAAATTGAGTGGAAGAAGAAAAAGGCTGAATGAAGGAATATGAAGAAGGAATAGTTTCCACCCAAAAAGAACAAAGGATCAACAAAGGTTATGATTTCTACTGGGGAGAAACATCAGATGAAGACTCAGAAGATGAAGCTGGAGATGAAGAAGCACTTATGGCCATCAAAGATTCAGATGATGAACAAGAGGTAAGTGTCCTTTATCTCAATGACAAGATTAAATTCTTGTCCAAAAAAAGGTTGTCTGAACTATTGCTAGACTTCATTGATAAGTCTGAAATAATTAACAATGAGAAAAAGGAACTATCTATGGAATGTGTAATCCTAAAAGCCAAGTGCAAGAATCCAGAATCTAGGGCTAATGAGAGTGACAGTAAAAATGCTGAGTTGAAGAACTAGGTTCTTGAACTTGACACCCGTGTCCTAGAACTTACGCCTGAGAACTTAAAATTGAAACTAGGAACACGTACGAAGAAAGCTGATCACACTCATCTCACTCAAGAAGAATACTTGGTAAAAATGAATGATGAGATATATAGGAAGGATGAGCAGATAAAAGACTTAAAAGAAGATCTAGGTAACGTAAAACATGAATTAGACAGAACTTGCAAATGGAACAAAGCTTCTGATGTACTTTCCTGTCTACAAGAACATCACAGTAGCAACAAAAGAGGACTTTGCTATGGGACTCAAACACCCAAGTGGGATCCTAAAAGCAAGTACCTCGCTCTTCTTGAGAACAAAATCTGCACACACTGTGGAAAGACTGGCTATTACAAAAATGAATGTAATGTAAAAGAAAAGGCCAGTTAAAATAACAAAGCTTTTGTTCAAGAGAAAAATAGCCAGCCAGGGTGGTCTAAAAGGAATTTGATTTATCCCTTTGCCGATAGAAAGGGACCCAAACTAGTTTGGGTTCGTAAGACTAACCCCTGATTTCTTTTTGTAAGCCTGAGTGAAAGGAAGTAGCCAAATATAGTACATGGATAGTGGCTGCTCAAAACACATGACTGGAAGTAAGGACCAGTTCATTTCACTTGAGGACCTAAAAGGAGGTAATGCCTCCTTTGGAAATGGGAAGAAAGGTGAAATTATTGGGGTTGGAAAGGTAGGTAAGACAGACTCACACTCCATTGAGAATATCTACTTGATAGATGGCTTGAAATACAGCCTAATCAGTGGGTCACAACTGTGTGACAGAGGTAACATTGTAGCATTCACCTATACAAAATGCTTTGTGATCAACCTTACCACTGATAAGATTAAGTAAAAAGAGTGAACAATATTTACATTGTAGATTTGTCTACTCTTTCAAAATATGAACTCATATGCCTAAGTGTTTTGGATAATGATTCCTTCCTATGGCACAAAAGACTTGGTCATGCTAGTCTGAATCAGCTAAACAAATTAGTCTCTAAGGACTTAGTGATAGGGCTACCTAACATCAAGTTTAAGGAAGACAAAGTTTGTGAGGCTTGTGCAAGGGGGAAGCAGGTAATATCATCCTTCAAAAACAAGAAAATGGTAAGCAAAACCAAGTTGTTGGAACTGGTTCATATGGATCTCTGTGGTCTAATGAGAACCTTGAGAAGAGGAGGAAAGAAATATGTGATGGTGCTAGTTGATGATTATTCTAGGTTTAACTGGGTACTATTCTTAACATCTAAAGATGAAGCATTTGACATGTATACTGCTTTTGATAGGAAAACTCATAAACAATTAGGTAATCAACTTGCATCCATAAGGTATGATCATGGAACTGAATTTGGAAATGCTAAGTTTGCTGAATTTTGTGATGAGCATGGTATAGATCATAACATCTATGCCCCTAGGACTCCTTAAAAAAAATGGAGTAGTTGAAAGAAAGAACAGGACCCTTGAAGACATGGCTAGGACTATTCTTCTTTCTAGTAAACTGCCCCATAGCTTCTGGGCAGAGGCTTTAAATACTGCTTGTTATATTATCTATAGATGCATGACTAGAACTCTTGAAGAGAAGACTCCCTATGAGTTACTTAAAGGGAGAAAACCAAATATATCCCATCTTAGGGCATTTGGATGCAACTTTGTGCATAATAATTGAAAAAAATCCCTAGGTAAGTTTGATCCCATAATTGATGAAGGAGTATTCTTGGGATATTCTTTACATAGCAAAGCATATAAAGTACTCAATAAAAGAACTTTGTATGTGAAAGAAAGTGTGCATGTTGTGTTTGATGAAACTAACATTCTGTCTGAGTGACGAGAACATGAAGATGAATCTATTGGATTAATAAAGAATTTGACAGAATTCACAGCACAGGCTAAAGAGGCAGCAAAAGAAGGAACATGTGATGGAATAGGTTCTTCCATCTAGGGCAACCTGACATGGGAACTGATCAAAGAGGAATTGAAACTAATCCTCTAAAAAAATCTGTTCATGATCATGTTCCTTAGCAACAGAACATGGGAGAAGCATCTAGCAAAACCTAGATGATTGTGAAATCTCACAAGTATCAAAGTTCTCATCCCCTCGAGAATATAATCAATGATCCAACATTTGGAGTCAAAACTAGATCACAATTAAAGAATCGATGTTCTTTTGATGCCTTTCTATCTCTTGTTGAACCTAAAAATGTTGTTGAAGCTTTGTAGGATGCAGATTGGGTGAATGCAATGCAATATGAACTCAATTAGTTTGACAAAAATCAAGTTTGGTATCTAGTTCCAAGACCCAAGGACTAATCAGTTATTGGTACAAAATGGGCCTTCAGAAACAAACTTGATGAAGATGGAACAGTTAAAATAAACAAGGCAAGACTGGTGGTCCAAGGTTACTGCCAAGAGGAAGGCATAGATTATGATGAGACTTTTGATCCAGTTGCAAGACTAGAGGCAATAAGACTCCTCATAGCATTTGCAGCACACATGGAATTCACTCTTCATCCGATGGATGTCAAAAGTGCCTTTCTGAATGGCTACCTGAAATAAGAAGTGTTTGTGAAACAACCTCCATGATTTGAGAGCAAGTAATGTCCTGAGCATGTGTACAAATTAGACAAGGCTCTCTATAGACTCAAGCAGGCTCCAAGAGCATGATATGAACGATTGTCCAAATTCCTGCTTGAACATGGCTACAAAAGAGGTAAAATTGACAGTACCTTATTCTTAAGGGAAAAAGGTAAGGATCTCCTGGTGGTACAAATATATGTTGATGACATAATCTTTGGGGCCACAACTGATAAGATAAGTAAGTATTTTGCAAAACTAATGGGGAGTGAGTTTGAAATGAGTATGATGGGTGAGCTTAACTTCTACTTAGGCTTACAGATCAAACAAAGTCTTAATGGAACCATGATCCATCTGCAAAAGTATGCAAAAGAGCTAATCAAAAAGTTTAAAATGGAAGAATCAAAAGAAATAGACACACCTATTGCAACTGCCACTAAATTAGAAATTGATGAACCTGGTTCATCAGTTGATCAAAAGTTGTATAGGGGTTTGATTGGTTCACTCTTGTATCATAATGCTAGCAGACCTGACATTATTTTCAGTGTAGGGCTTTGTGCTCGCTTTCAGACTAATCCAAAAGAGTCTCACTTGACTGATGTTAAGAGGATACTAATATATTTGAAAGGCACCACTAATATGTGTCTTTGGTATCCTAAAGGTAGTAATTTCAATTTAGTAGGATATGTTAATGCTGATTATCCAGGTTTTTTTGTGGATAAGAGAATCACCTCAGGTATGGCTCACTTTCTTGGTTCATTTCTTGTATCATGGGCCACTAAAAAGCAAAATGCAGTGGCCTTATCCACTGCTGAGGCTAAATATATTGCTGCTGCATCTTGTTGTGCTCAATTTCAATGGATCAAATAGCAGCTGGTAGATTTTGGAATTGAAGTTGGTTGCATTCCTACATTCTGTGATAACACTAGTACTATAAGTATGACAAATAACCCTGTTCATCATAATAGGACTAAGCACATAGATGTTAGACACCACTTCTTGAGAGATAACCATGAGAAATGATTGATCTCTATAGAATTTTGTGCTACTGATAAATAAATTGTTGGCATCTTCACTAAAGCACTGAGTAGAGAAAACTTTGAGAGGAACATGTTGGAATTAGGAATGATTAAGATCACCTAATGGGTCCAGTTCAGAATGCACAATGAGAAAAAAATTGAAAATGAAAAAAAATGGCTAGGAATTCTAAACTTGTGTAAATATCTAGATTAATTCTTACTCAGCTTCATACTTTAATTAGTATACTCCTGTTACATGTGTTTATATGACTCACTGATCTCCTACAAAATTTTCTCTATTATGACATTTGAGGCATGTTCAAGAGAGTTCTAAATGAAGAACCCGGTTTATTAGTATGAGCTCATATGAAAGCTCAGGTATGTTTTATATACTTTGCACAATTAGAAAGATTAATAATTCAATCATGAGTAGAAGTCCTATACTTGTAAAATTCCTAGAAATTTCTATCCATTAGCAGTGAGCCAGTTCCGTCCATCTAGAACTCTAAACCGTAATTTTTGCCTAATATCTAGGGAAGCCAAATAGATCATTCAGAATCAGGAATTTCAGGTTGATTAGACTCCTATTTGACCACTGCAAAAGGTTGTTGTTACTCATTAAATGTGTAATTCACTTTAAATACACATCAATTCTACAGCCTTCATCATAGCTCCAAACCGTCAAAAAATTGTCTTCACTATCACCTGCTCCCTTCTCCAAAATTCCCAAACTCTTTCAAGAAATCTACCATCATGTCAAACACTCAAAACAACCCTCGCTCTCCTCTTCCGCCATCTCCCTTAAATTTATCCTCATCTACTTCCCCCAGTGTATCCCCAAAACCTAGACTACGAAGGCAGAAAATGCTTGCTCGAAAAGATTATAGCATCTGGGGATTTGAGAAAGGCTTTAAACGAAAGGTTGAAAGCAAGACAAATGAAGGAAATCCAAGCTCCAAATTCTAACTCCAGCTCCGAGTCTAAATCCTATCAATCAGCGACTAAGGGGGAACGCATTGGGTCTTCTAACTCTGAGAAGACTCAAGAATCTCCTGCTGAGGTAAGTTCACCTGTGATTAAAAACTTAGAGACTAAGTTTGTTCGGATTTGATCAATTAGAGATGTTTAATTGCTTGAGAAACTTAGGAGTGGAGGTAAAAAGAACTATGAAAAAGAAAGAGAGAGAGAGAGGGTGCATGTGGTGAAGAGAGGGGAATTTAGAATAGTGTAGTACCTGCTATTTGTGGGGTTGAACATGAAGGGGTAGAAGTGGGTGGCTTGAAGTCAGGGGAAGTGGTTTTGGGGAAGCTGCTGAGGGGTTGGTTCATCTAAGCAAACATAGAAATAAACCTGTTTCATCTAGTGAAGAGACCTTGGCTAATCTACTGAAAAAGGTTGGGGCAAGCTACGACACAAAGAAATGCAGAGCCCCCACAACAAAAGCCCCAAATGTTCCCAAGCCTTCCCAAGCCTTCCAATAAAAGAAAGGCTTCATCCCCAACACCTACTGCATCTTCAGTGCCTAGGGGTAGAGCGACAAAAGTAGGGTAAAACAGAGTGAAGCTGATCTACAAAAGGCCTTAGAAGAAAGTAAGAAAAAAGAAAATGGATAAGGGAAAGATTGCAGAATCCTCAGAGGTTGTTGAGCAAGAGGAGATGGAACTGGTCCATCAAGAAAGGGGTACAATAGTGGAGGTTCCTAGCCCCAAGCCCAAAAAGCCCAAGACTTCCTCCAAGAAGTCTGAGGCTGTTGAACCTTTACTGGCCAAGAGGAAAAGATCTGCCGTGAAAAACAAACAAGCAAAAATTTTTGATGATGAAGAATAGAGTGGAGAAAAAGAAGAAAATGTATCTGAGAAGGAGCAGGACAGGTTTGCCATGTTTGGCAGAAGGAAAGTCTTGAAGGGAACACTGTTGAAAGACCTAGAGAAACCCTAAATGATTAGGTTGGTGGATGTCTTAGTGGCTCAAGGGTGGTAGGACATGGTCCTTTAGATGGATGGTACGCTTGCCAGGAATGAGCTGATTGAATTCATGGTAAATGTTGTGGTTAAGAATGGAATAGTTAGAAGACTAGTGAAAGGAGTTCAGGTGCAGTTTGATACATAGAAACTGGGAGAGATTCTAGACATACCCTCTGAAGGGTTTGATGACTATATAAATAAAAGGTGGCCTTGCCTAGACTCTCTCACTACTTCCCTTGAAATCACTAAAAGGTTTTGTGATTCAGCAGAAGTGAAGGAAGCTCGGGCTGTGCAGAAGAGTGAAATGAGGCCTGAGCCCAAAGTTGTGTTTGAATTTGTCAACAAGTGCTTATTACCCAAACATGAGAGAATGCACATTGCTAATTACATGGATCTGGTCCTTATGGAGTACCTGGAGAGAGGAAAACAAATCAATGTCATAAATGGCTCCAAGGCTCATGCTACTCCATATGGCTTCATACTAACCACAGTTCTGGACAGGCTGAATGTGCCTCTAAGGAAATGGGAAATGGCCTCAAGAAAAGAACACTTTGGCATCAATACTCTGATTGCTTGTGACTATCCAGTCAATGCAATCCCAAATGAACCTGGTTCATCCCAGAGGACATGTATTAACAGTAAGGTTAGGAGTTTGGTTTAGGAATGTGCAGCCAAGGATGCTGAAATAAAAAGGCGCAAGGCACGTGTGGTTGAAGTGGAAGCTGAGAGGGATGGTCTCAGATCTGAGCTTTCCAAAGAAAAGGAGAAGAATGATGGAATTCTTCAAAACATATTGAATCTTCTCCAAACCCAATCCTAACCCTCTAGTTCCTCTAAGCCTTAGGACTCATAGATCTTGTCTCCTGCGCTTGTTTAGTACCCCCAGTAACCCAGATTAGGGATGCTTCTATCTTTCTATTTTTTTTGCTCATGGTTGAATGTTTTTCTTTCTTTTTGTGGATTGTTGGTGGCAACATATCTCAATCAATGACAACTGTTGTTTTCTCTTGTTCAATGATTATTTTGACCTTAATAGTTTAAATATGTTTGTTAGATTACTGATGATTACACCATGATTGCATTTGCAGTTGCCCCAGTGGACATGAGTATTTATTAAAATTTAGGATTCACATTGTGTATGCAACTCTTCGATGATGCCAAAAGGGGGAAGAGATATTGTGCTTTACATATTCTGAAATAAGTGATGTTTATAACCTAATTAATCTAGTCCTTGCTGATAAGTGAATTTTCTAAGTTTAATATTGATGGTTAAGTTGAGTTCTTACAGGTTTCAAATCAGTAAAACACATAGAGTTTGTCATCATCACAAAGAGGGAATTTGCTGGCCCAAGAACAGGTGAAGTTTTGAAGAATGACAAAAGACCTCAGTCATGGACCAGGTCCATCTTGTGAAGCATAGTCATGATCAATCTATACATGTAAGATACATGTGAAGGAGATAAGTCCTACTAATAAAGTAGCAATATCTCCTGATCTGATCGAAAAGGTTGCATGTTAGATAAGGAGAGAAAGTCTCCCTATATCAAGAGAACACAATCCAGGATAAAGATAGTGTTAGAGTTTGATATCATCAACAACTCTTCTGTGATAGAAGAGCAGTAACTGAGTCCAAACCAAACTCTGATTACCAACCCATTAAATAATAGTGATTGTTCTCCTCTACAGGTATCGCACATACGCAGAAGTTAAACTGATTGAGAGCAAAAGAGCAAGGCAATTTTGCAAGCAATTTATGTGAGATTTGAGTGTGCACTCCTGAAGCTACTTGAATGAGATAGAAGAATTAGTCCCATTGTGTGTTTGTTTTATTCTAGTTCAATTGTAGTAGGTGGTTTAAAGTTGTACCTTTTAGCTTTCATAGAAGAAATTGTATTAGGTAATTAGAGTGATAAAGTTATAGCTAACTTAAAGTTGTCGCAACAGTTGAGGTGGTGTGCCACAACGGGATTAGATTTAATCTTTAGGTTTATAAAGCATTTTTGTAAATGCTATTTTGGCTCAGTGATTTTAGTGGAAGTTTGGGAAAATCCTACTGAGTAGTAGGTCATGGTTTTTTTACCTTTTGAGCCAGGTGTTTTCCATATAAAAATATATGTGTTCTTTACTTTCAATATTTATTATTCTGAAAACAGTAGTAATTGGAACACCTAGAAGAACCAAGTTCTTCTATAGAGTAGTTAAGCGAAAATTAGATACCACACAAATCAACCACTCTTGTGTGGTATTGAAGCTTAAAATATCAGATAGAAATTACTAGAGCGTAGTTGTGTGGTTGATATGTCTTATGCTTCCTCATCGTTGAATGATAAGGAATCCTCGGGCACATAATCCTGGGTTCGCTTCCCCTAGTAATCGACACCTTAGTGTGTTTGTGTCACGCCCCAAACCTGGGAAGGCGTGGCTGGCACTCAGTAACGTAGTGGCCCGAGCGAACCACTTTGTAAATCATTCATTCTTTTTGTAACTATCATGGGCCAACATGGCCACAACTCGTAATGTATAATTGTAAGTGGGCAAATGTTATATCAATGAACCATCATTCATAAAACATGAATTAATATGGGTCGTCAAAGCCTCTAACATTGACATACTGTACATAATAAACATGTGTCTAAAAAGCCTCTAAGATTATTTGACAAAAAATAGGACAGGGTATAGGCCTACCCATAAATCTGTAGCAAAACTCTGACATGATTACTTATACACTCTGCTGTACTCCGAATGAGGTAAAGTCTTACCGATCCTTCACTGAATGCTAACCTATTCTACTATAGGGTTCGTTAAACTGATTGTTTATACTTGTAAGCATGAATGCGGCATCCCCAACAAAAGTATTTCAGTGCGAATAATGTACCGAGTATGTAAGGCAAAACTAAAACATAACAGTAAGACATTAATTAAGGACATGGAAGAAACATGGAGTAAAGGACTCAACCTGTAAGTCTGGATAGCTCTATAAATTATGAAATGTTTATAGTATCATACATATGCATATAAATGTCTTGTAATGCATAGGTTTGTACGTATATAACATCATAAAGCCTCTGATAGATCTTAAACACTTTTGCCTTATGGTTTGATGATCTAACAAGCTTACTGCTCAGAACCAGTTAGGGAACCTGGCCTACTTGGATTGCTGCAAGCGTTGATGGATTTTAGCTGAAGATGAATTACTACAGCTTCAAGACTTAGGAACCAAACAAGTACCTGATACTCTTTTGGTTTCCTTGTAGCAGTACAAAGTCATTTGGAAATAGCTGGATATGAAGTGATCGACGGCACTATTTCTGCCGCACTGCACCACACTGTCAGCCCACTCATTCTCTAAACAAACAAAGTGTCACGCCCCAAAATTCGAGGAGCGCGACCAGCGCTCAACCGAGTAAACCCGACTGAGCAAGCCTGTTAGGTCTCATCCTACCCAAACTAACTCATGAATAAATAGGAGATAGACTCCATTAAACAAATTCTATAAACATATCAATAACGATTTTCATTTCATTTTCATTAGCAACTTCATTCGCCATAATAAAGGAATTACAAGTTTTATACATCATTGCCAAACATCAATATTTTTATTTTAAAATTTCCATGCCCGACACTACCCACAACCTGTCTGCGGAGCATCTAAACATAACTGAAGAATAATACAGAAATGCCGGCAACAAAGCTCCGTCTATACCTTACACAAAATCAATATAAAACTCCGAACACATGCGGCCTGAGCCACGTAGGGCCCTGGGAGGAGTGGGGCTCATCAAAAAGCTGATGGAAGATAAAGGGGGAGCTACGATCGGTGGGCTGGAGTACCTGCTGCGGATCCATCTACAATCATAACACGAATGTAGCGCCCCCGGCAAAAGGGACGTCAGTACATTTGAATTGTACTGGTATGTATAAAAAACCTTACCCTAAGTAACCTCAAGCCATACACAAGTAATAAACAATAGAAGGAAGAAACAATTGAGTACACACAAGGCAGACAATCAAGGCAAACAAGTTAACAAACTCTCTTTTCCCCAACATCATTTTCACATTTTCAATTTCACAATGTTCTCATATTTCATTTCAATAGTGATATTTGTCACACCTCCTTTTTACCGCTGATGTTCTACTAAACCTCGGGAAGATATATAACAAAGAAGGGAAAGGAGTTTTTCCAATTTAAGGACAGTCGGAACGGGATTAGTTATTTAAGTTTTTCAGAGTCGCCACTTGAGAATATAATGGTGTCCCAAGTCACCGGTTTAATCCCGAACCGAGGAAAGTTTGACTCTGTTACAGTCTGCAAACTAGAAATCCGGATAAGGAATTCTGTTAATCCGGGAGAAGGTGTTAGGCACTCCCGAATTCCGTGGTTCTAGCACGGTCACTCAACTGTTGTATTTGTTTTTATCTGATTTCAATTATATATTTTCAATTATGTGCATTGGTGTTCCGCTTTTCAATTTTAAAGAATTGCAACGTCATGAAAATGCATTTCTTAACCACACCGTACCAGTATGCCTGTGGCTTTAGATACATTTCGACTTCGTTGAGAGTAGGATTTGGGTCACATAAATGTGCGCCCGTACTTGAGAATGTATATTTAAATTGTGCCTAAGATATCTACGTCTTATTACTTTGGAAAAGACCGTAAAATTAGCTAAACGGTCCTTCCGAGTCTAAAGATTTTATAACAATTATTTGAGGGTCCCGTGCATTTTTGTCTTCTAACGAGGCGCGTCTCATTTAATTTTAAAAGGTCAAACCTATAATGTGCTACGTTTTCTATCATTGTTTTGCCTTATCTAAATAACGATTAATGACAACTAATTATGGTTTATGTTAATATTTTTATGCCCCAGACCTCCTTGTGATTTGTGTTTGGAAATTGGTCCAGCAAAGATGTAATGCACAAATGTGCACAAGGCTCAACTTAGCCCATCTCGTGTATACATGTTTACTCATATGAGTATCAAGGGTCGTGATTATTGATTTGGGGCCTTTTGCATGATTAGGCCCATATTATAGATGAAATCAGAAGAAATATCACGAACATGGTTATTAAACTGTTAGTTTACACGCCAAGCTTAGAAAAATTTTCCTGATTTGTTAACTATCCTGATTCACTTCTGTTGTTAAACAACTTGTATATTAACTGTCCCGATTAACTTATTTGTGCTATTATTTATCAGTTGGAACACTACTTATTTAGATGCAAAATTACATTAATGTCACACTTGACCAGAAACATTAAACTAAATATACAACTAACATATTCGAATTAGATCTTGAATTTCATTCCTATTTGAGTTCCTATTTCACATTATACTAATGAGCTTTAACGTTAGTTGATAATCAAACTAGTTTGAACAACTCAGAGCCATTAACGAAATTTAAATCTAACTAACTCATACCTTCAAATTATCAACTGTTAATACAGAAATTAACTACAACAGTATTTCAATTATTCATATTACACTTCTGATTTAATGACAAATGAAGATCTAAAAATCGATATACTAGGCTTTGACCAGTTTTATAATCTATAATCTAGTAACTTTTTTTCTACTAATCTACTTCATGTGATTCCTACATGAGTATCTAAACTAGTTACTTTTACAGAGATATTAGTTCCGGTCTAGAATCAATACAGTCCATAGTCCAAACTGTACATACAATCCTAACAAATTACATATAGATCTAAGGAATTCTATATCTATAACATAAACAAAAAAAATTAAAAAAAAACTAACAAAAACTAAGATAACATTTGTATATCTTCAGAAATTCTGATTACATCTTCAAAAATTCAGAAATGTACCAGGACAAAAGTGAGATAAACTCAATGAGTCTAAGGCAAAAATAGAGGAAGAAGACCAGCAATGACAGGACTTCAGCAATGAACAGCAATTACACAGCAATAACACAGAAACAGGCTTGAAACCAGAATTTAAACCCACAGCTTCAACAATAGACTCAGAACAGTAGATGAAATACCAGAATTCAGGAAATCTCCACTCGAAATTGAGATCAAAACC
Source organism: Nicotiana glauca (assembly GCA_026770625.1). Taxonomy (NCBI): domain Eukaryota; kingdom Viridiplantae; phylum Streptophyta; class Magnoliopsida; order Solanales; family Solanaceae; genus Nicotiana; species Nicotiana glauca. The sequence goes on along the minus strand of MU764582.1, from coordinate 77,032 downwards.
AATAGAACAGTATTGTATTATGAAATTGGAACTATTAAACCCTTTCAGAATTTTTCGAGCCCTAGAATTGATCAACTTTTGAATATTTTTAAACTTTTCGAACCCTCAATTTTTGAACCTCTAAAAATTCAAAACCTCCAATTTTTCCAACCTTCAACACACTAGAATTTCAAAAATTCTGAATTTTCAAACTTCCAGAACCCTTTTCAAGTGTGGCCTAAGGGGCCTATTTATAGAGCAAAATGGGAGGAAAATTTGAAATTAATATTCAGATTTCCTACCCCTGCTCTTTCAACTTATTTTCAAGTTAATCCACTCATTTTGAACCGTGAATGCACTAGAACCCCTGCTAGAAGGTTCTAGTGGAATCCATATTGTTCTTATTACGCTTAAATGTCTTTATTACTCTCACTTGCTATTAGTTTCTACCTATTTACCCTTTCATTGTACCCAATATACCTCTTATTGTTCGACCAATTACCCCATAAACCAGGCAGTATTGCCTTTTATACCCTTACCCCTTTAGTTTAATTACAAAATACCATTTTATCCCTTCCCCTTTAACCCCTGTATTTTCCTTTTATTTACTCAAAGTTCAGAAAAGCCAAAGTCAAAATTGCATTGCCAAGATAGCCAACATTAGAAAGTCTTAGAGATATAGCCACATTAAGATTAAAAACTCAATTAACAAGATTCAAAGGAACAAATTGATAATAGGTTGAATCCAATCAATAGAACACTTAATCATTAATTTTGACCTATCAAGTAAGAACCCTAAGTGTGGCTTACAAAGCAGGCAATTTAACTAAAGACTTTATCATAAAAAAAATAAGCATGCAGTTCCAAAGTACAAGATCAGGCAACTACATAGTCACAATCAAGATTTCCTCAACTAAATATAATCAGAAAGTGGCTAAGCATGTAATAGACCCATATTATACTCAGGAAGACACAGAAACAGAAGAAGTAGAAGAAGTCGAGAAACAGACGTGCAAGTAGAAAAATTAGGGTTAGGGCTACTTAGCTTTCTCGTGTTTCTTTCTTTTTCTTTATTTCTATCTTTTATTTTATTTTCTTCATTTTTCTTTTCTTGTTCTTGATTCTCCGGCATAAGAAGTTCAGGAACCATTTTCTTGTATTTTTTATCCTCAAACAGACTCCTCGAGTCTTTTTTAAGAGAAACTCTTATAAGAGGGTTAGGGGTTTGATGGGGTGGTTTTAGGGTTAGGAGTGTTCGCTGAAATGAAGTTCCAGCGATACACTTTTTAATATTCGAGAAGTTTGGGGCTTATTCTAGAAAAACTAACTAGGTGGGGTTGAAGAAGACGATGAGATGGTCATATGGTGTTAATGGCAAACACCGGTTCATAAGTGGTGGTCGCCGGAGTAGGGTTCCGGCGACACCTTTTGGATTATTCGAGAAGTTCTGATTGGTTTTGAAGAAAACCAGTTATGGTGGGTGAAAGAGGGGACGGAGGAGGTCATGGGGTGTTCGTGGTGGTTTGATCTGAATTGGTAGTGTTCCCCGCCGGTAGGTTTCCGGTGGGTAGTTGAGAGGAACCTAGGGCGGCTAGGGTTAATGCTTTAGAGACGAGAGAGTGTATAATGAATGTAATATGTATTGTTTTGTATATTTAAAAACCTTGGATGAT
>MU764582.1:8815-42679 GCA_026770625.1 Nicotiana glauca | reverse complement strand
ATTTCAATTATTCATATTACACTTCTGATTTAATGACAAATGAAGATCTAAAAATCGATATACTAGGCTTTGACCAGTTTTATAATCTATAATCTAGTAACTTGTTTTCTACTAATCTACTTTATGTGATTCCTACATGAGTATCTAAACTAGTTACTTTTACAGAGATATTAGTTCTGGTCTAGAATCAATACAGTCCATAGTCCAAATTGTACATACAATCCTAACAAATTACATATAGATCTAAGGCATTCTATATCTATAACATAAACCAAAAAAAAATTAAAAAAAAACTAACAAAAACTAAGATAACAGTTGTATATCTTTAGAAATTCTGATTACATCTTCAAAAATTCAGAAATGTACCTGGACAAAAGTGACATAAACTCAATGAGTCTAAGTCTAAGGCAAAAATAGAGGAAGAAGACCAGCAATGATAGGACTTCAGCAATGAACAGCAATTACACAGCAATAACACAGCAACAGGCTTGAAACCAGAATTTAAACCCACGGCTTCAACAATAGACTCAGAACAGTAGATGAAACACCAAAATTCAGGAAATCTCCATTCGAAATTGAGATCAAAACCAATAGAACAGTGTTGTATTATGAAATTGGAATTATTAAACCCTTTTATAATTTTTCGAGCCCTAGAATTGATCAACTTCTGAATATTTTTAAACTTTTCGAACCCTCAATTTTTGAACCTCTAAAAATTCAAAACCTCCAATTTTTCCAACCTTCAGCACACTAGAATCTCAAAAATTCTGAATTTTCAAACTTCCAGAACCTTTTTCAAGTGTGGCCTAAGAGGCCTATTTATAGAGCAAAATGGGAGGAAAATTTGAAATTAATATTCAGATTTCCTACCCCTGCTCTTTCAACTTATTTTCAAGTTAATCCACTCATTTTAACCGTGAATGCACTAGAACCCCTGCTAGAAGGTTCTAGTGGCATCCATATTGTTCTTATTATCCTTAAATGTCTTTATTACCCTCACTTGTTATTAGTTTCTACCTATTTACCCTTTCATTGTACCCAAGATACCCCTTATTGTTCGACCAATTACCCATGAACCAGGCAGTATTGCCTTTTATACCCTTACCCCTTTAGTTTAATTACAAAATATCATTTTATCCCTTCCTCTTTAACCCTTGTGTTTTCCTTTTATTTACTCAACTGACCTTTTAATTAATCAGACCCTTAAAGGTCAAAGTCAAAATTTAATTACACACATAGCCAATACTAGACAGTCTTACGAATACAGTCAATTTGAAACTAAGTAACCAATTAAACCTCTTATTCAATCACAAGTCTAAGTTGCAGAAATAGCCAACATTAGACGATCTTACAGACATAGCCAAATTAAGACTAATTACCCAATTAACCCTTTTATTTAATCAAAAGTTCAGAAAAGCCAAAGTCAAAATTGCATTGCAAAGATAGCCAACATTAGACAGTCTTACAGATATAGCCACATTAAGGTTAAAAACTCAATTAACAAGATTCAGAGGAACAAATTGATAATAGGTTGAATCCAATCAATAGAACACTTAATCATTAATTTTGACCTATCAAGTAAGAACCCTAAATGTGGCTTACAAAGCAGGCGATTTAACTAAAGACTTTATTATAAAAATAAAAAATAAGCATGCGGTTCCAAAGTACAAGATCAGGCAACTACACAGTCACAATAAAGATTTCCTCAACTAAATATAATCAGAAAGTGGCTAAGCATGTAATAGACCCATATTATACTCAGGAAGGCACAGAAATAGAAGAAGTCGAGAAACAGACATGCAAGTAGAAAAATTAGGGTTAGGGCTACTTAACTTTTTCGTGTTTCTTTCTTTTTCTTTCTTTCTATATTTTATTTTCTTTTCTTCATTTTTCTTTTCTTGTTCTTGATTATCCGGCGTCAGAAGTTCAGGAACCATTTTCTTGGATTTTTTATCCTCAAACAGACTCCTCGAGTCTTTTTTAAGAGAAACTCTTAAAAGAGGGTTAGGGGTTTGATGGGGTAGTTTTGGGGTTAGGAGTGTTCGTTGAAGTGAAGTTCCAGCGATACACTTTTCAATATTCGAGAAGTTTGGAGCTTATCGAGAAAAACTAACTAGGTGGGGTTGAAGAAGATGATGAGATGGTCATATGATGTTAATGGCAAACACTGGTTCATAAGTGGTGGTCGCCGGAGTAGGGTTCCAGCGACACCTTTTGGATTATTCAAGAAGTTCTGGTTGGTTTTGAAGAAACCAGTTATGGTGGGTGAAAGAGGGGACGGAGGAGGTCATGGGGTGTTCGTTGTGGTTTGATCTAAATTGGTAGTGTTCCCCGCCGGTAGGTTTCCGGCGAGTAGTTGAGAGGAACCTAGGGTGGCTAGGGTTAATGCTTTGGAGATGAGGGAGTGTTTAATGAATGTATTATGTATTGTTTTGTATATTTAAAAACCTTGGATGATCTGGAACCGTTGGATTAAATGTACCAACGGTCCAGATGCAATTACACCCAAAACGACGTCGTGTGAATTAATAAAGCTCTCATCTTCAACCGTTAGATGAATCAAACGAACGGTCTCGATTATTTTATATGAACGACGTCGTTTCATTTATTAGACGACCGCTATTCCTGGGCCGTTTGATCACATTTTCAACGGTCCAGATTCGCTTCATAAGACTGTGTCGTTTCCTGGTGCTAAAAATGACCGGTCATTTTAATTTGGGCCATGTCCGTGTATTGTATCAATTGGGCCAATGAAATATATTATTTGGACCAATTTCTTTGTACATTGCAATTTTGTATTTATTTATTTTATTTTCTTAGTATTTTTCGTATTATATATTTTTATTTATTTTTTTTTCTGTATTTTTGTATTACTCCTGTATTTATTATTTCTTGTATTTTCTTTGTATTTTTCTTTTAATTTTCTGATTGTCTAGAATTAAAGAGTAATTAATTTCTATTTTTGGTATTTTCTATACAAAAGATGGTATTTTGTTTTGATTTTCTTTGCTTTATTTTCCAAAAATAAAAAAAAATCATGGTATTTCCACACAATTATCAATAAGTTTCCACACAAAAATCATTTTTGCATATATTTTTGGAATAATTTGCGTGGGGCAAAAATCACGTGCTCACAATATCGATCACTTTCCACTCTCATAACCTCGTCCACCCTTATTACCTCGGCCACCCTTATCACCACAACCCACACCTTATTACTTCGTATTGCGGCACGCAACCTGATCCCACCGAACAAGTCACAATTCACAAACAACACAACCACAACAACAATTCACATAGAACAACAATAATAATAATTCACAAGGATAACCACAACAAGTTTTAAGAACAACAACCATAATTCCTAATAAAAACAGCAACACAACTCTCAAAAGGTTTAGGTGACTATCCACACCATTTCCATCTTTTTCAACAGTCTGTTATACCATTTAGATCACAACAATAGTTTTCCACGACTATCCACAAGTGATGTTATCACAATTATTTCAATTTCACCACTTACAATTCCTCTCTATCATATGTTCCACAGTACTTGTCGCATAACATATTCACAATCACAACTTAGTTTATTGCCATTTACTTGCACAATCATATCGGATGTCTTAACCAATAATGCATAAGGCACAATATTTACATGAATTCACAAATAGTTCACACAAGTAATCACATCATGTTCACAAGAGTTTAACTTCACAACTAATTCATTAAGACATCACATACCAAGTATTTGAACACCAAACAAGGCAATTTTACAAAGGTTAAGGTTAGCCATACATACGTGAAGCTGGATTCCTTTTTAATTCCTACTTCCAATTCACCAAAATAATCTAGCAACGTCAATATAGTACATAAATTAATACACATAACTTAGAATTGAAGTTCACAATTGCTAGTCAAACTCATTTAGGTTATCAACCCCTTTTTGAATACTTCTTTACTCCTACCCAATCCCTCCTACTAGACTTTAGGTTTTAAAGAACATACATGTGTATTTAAACTTCCATTTTCAAGGATAAGTTAATGAGAATTCCCCTTTTTATTTAAAAGTTTAAAATCAATGAAAAAGGGTTGGGGATTCTACCTGCAATAGTGGAGATGATGACAAGTAGTTGGAATTTTTCGGGTTTGGATGACTTTGGAAAATCAGTTGAAGAGGATGAGACTCTCTCTCTCTCTCTCTCTCTCTCTCTCTCAAGAACCCTCTCTTCCTTCTCTCTAGTTTTACCCAGAAAATGTGTAAAAATGAAGTGTTGGGTCGTTTTATTGAAGAAGAGATCGGGTTGAAAAATTAAAAAATTTATAGCCGAGCCGGGTCTGCGATCACACTCTATGATCACAGAGTGGAAATGCGGTCCGTATAATAGACTGCAGAAGTGCTCCAAAAATCTGACTTCTCTGCCTGGGTTTGCGACAGAAATGCGGTCCGCATTTTTGTTCTGCGGTCGCATAATGCGCCGCAGAATTGACCTCCACAAATCCCTAAGGAACTTATACGACGATTATGCGGTCCGCATACTGATTATGCGATCGCATAATGGACCGCATTTTCAACATCAATTTTGACAACCCTTCTTCTTCACTCTACGGCAGAAATATGGTCCGCATAGCTGATCTGCGACTACATTCTGGACCGTAGAATGACAATTTTCTAGAAAAATCGGTTCTTTTGATTTTTAAGTGCAAAATCGGTAAAAAGGGTCTGAACCGCGGCGAGCTTGCTCGCCGTGAAGAATTCTACATATTCCTAACACATATTCAAACCTTGGCACTACGACCTACTAGGTTTTAAGCACAAAAATTTATGGGCCTTACACAAGGTACACAATATCATTTCAAGTGATGTGATCAAGATATACCAAATAGCTTTATATAAAAACATCACTGGAAGGTTTCTGTTTCTCATTCAAGCCTCTAGCATAAACAGAAAAATCATTTGTTTCTCATTCAAGCCTCTAGCATAAACAGAAAAATCATTCTCTCAAGCTTGAAGAACGAGGTTGAACGCCACTACGGACCAGTTCCTAAAAGATTGATTGTTGCTATCCTAGTTGAGTTGTAACTTTGTTATTATACTTACTATATCTCCTAAATCGCTTACTTAGAAGCATACTGATTAGGAATTCTCTTGTAAATCTATAAACTCATTGAGTTAATGTTGTGACTAGATTTGGTCATAAGGAAAATTCTTTGTAATCGTAGAGTTACAAAGTGGCTTGTGGTGACAGCACTACAAGTTAGAAAAAGCTCTTTCAACTAGGATAGTCACAAAGTGGCTTGTGGTAAAGGTACCACAAGTTAGTTGAGTAAATCCTTTGTAATCGGAAGTATTGTAAAGTGGCTTGTAATAGGTAAGATTACAAGTTAGTGAAGTTAAAAGCCTACAGTGTAGGTCGTGGTTTTTTGATCCCCTTATGCGGGATTTTTCCACATAAAAATCCTCTACCTCGTTTACTTATTGCTTTACTAAGTACTCTCAGTAGAAACTTGTAGAGGACCAGGTACTCTACGATTTGGTGGACCCATACAAACTAACATTTGGTATCAGAGCGGGTTCCTCCTATTAGGCTTACACCTAGGAAGGATTCTCATGGCAGCTTCACTAAAGTTTGAAGAAGGTCAATCCATATACCACCCACCCAAGTTTGCTGGAAAATGCTATTGGTGGTGGAAAGCTAGAATGCATGATTTCATCATGGCTGAGGATTGTAAGCTTTGGGATGTCATCTGCGATGGTCTGTTTGTTCCAATCAAGGTACTAAATGAATATCCATTTTCAATAAAAAAAAATACTAGTAGAGAATACACTGAAGCAGACAAGAAGGCGGTGGAGAAGAATTTTCATGCCAAGAAAATTCTAGTATATGGTTTAGGACCTGAAGAGTACGACATAATCTCTACATGTCGACACTGCCAAGGAAATATGGGACGCTTTGCAAATAGCTTATGAGGGAACTACACAAATAAAATAAGATAAGTCTAATACTGGTGATAGTTCTACGATTGCAGTTGAAGGTGAGGAGATTGGATATGACTTAACGCTTGCTTTGATGGCTCAATCAAACAATGATGAAGACAATGGCGACGAAGAGGTAAACTTCAAGGATATTCAAAAAAATCTGAAATCTTATTCTCCTAAAATACTCATGTGCTTAGCTTATGTTTTAATTACTGCCTTTTGTAGTCTTGCGGAGGATAGGGATTCCTTGTTCTTAGAACTAGAAGAATCTGAACATCTAGAGTAGACTTAGTAGCTGCAATTACTAATTAAAGGAAAACCATTGAAATTCTTAGAAAAGAAAAGAGTGATATCTTGGCAGAAACTGCTGACCCAGGGGAACTAATAGTAAAGCCCTTAACTAAGTCAAAACCTAAAAGCTGTGAAAGCGGAAAGTAGATAGTTAGTGAGGAATATTTTAGGCTTGAAGATGAGGTGAAGGCCTTGAGATGTAGGATGAGTGCTGAAATTGAGAAAACGATCTCCTCCAAGCCAATCTAGAAAAAGTAATGAATGGTCTTGAAAGGTCTCTAAAGTGGACCTGGTCCATAGAAGCTACCACTACTTTGTTCACTAATGATAGTGGAAAAGGGCGGGGAGCAGGGTTCCCAAGAAAGAAAGCTCCTTACAATCCCCACTATAAGAGCGCCAATGCATATGATAATTGGCCTCGTACCCAATATGGGAACACTGGCCACTCCATGGAAGGTGTCCAGGCCAAGATTCAATCAGTACCAAAAGATAAAGTGGATGCTAAAACTGTGACCACAAAAGAGGGACCAGGTTCCACTCACAAAAAATGCACATTACCTGCATGGACTAAGAGAGCTCTTATTCATCCTCTTGGTTACTACAAGGTATGCAAACTTGTTTGGGTTCCTAAATCTAATTCATAATTTCTTGTGCAGGGAATAGTGAAGAGAAGTGGTCAACAACGGTTCATGGATAGTGGGTGTTCGAAACACATGACTGGGAACACCGTAGACTTTCTTTCACTAAAATCCCTGCAAGGAGGGAGTGCATGCTTTGGCAATGGCAAAAAAGGGTACATTCTTGGAGTTGGAAAAGTCAGGAAGTCACTCGCTCACTCTATTTAAAATAAGTATTATGTTAATGGACTTAAGTAAAGTCTCCTAAGTGTCTCTTAAATTTGCGATAAAGGAAACAAGGTGGAGTTCTTGTCCAAAATATGTACAGTCTCTGACCTTGTGACTGGTGAAATAGTTCTGTTGGCCAAAAGATACAAGAATATCTATGTTGTTGATTTCGAATCTTTACAGAGTGGTGATCTGAGATGTCTGAAGGCGGTTAACGATGATGCTGAACTATGGCATAGAAGACTGGTATATGCAAGCCTTTCCCTTCTGAACAAACTGATTCAGAAGGACCTGGTCCATGGTCTGCCTATGTCACATTTCAAAAGTCAAAAAGTCTGATGCATATGCTAGAGGAAAACATATAAAGTCCTCCTTTAAGTCAAAAAGAGATGTGAGAACCTCAAAGCTGCTTGAGCTCCTGCATATGGATCTGTGTAGACCTATGAGGGTACAAAGCAGATGAGGAAAAAGATACATTTTCATGATTGTGGATGACTATTCTAGATTCATATAGACTCTGTTTCTCAGAGCAAAAGATGAAACTGTTGAAGTATTTGTGGCCTTTGTGAAGAAAATCCTGGTGAAGATGGAGTCTAGAGTTATATGCATTAGATCAGATCATGGGACAAAATTTGACAATGTCAAATTTGATGAATTCTGCAATGAAAATGGCATCACTCACAACTTCTCAGCTCCCAGAACTCCACATCAAAATGGAGTAGTAGAAAGAAAGAACAGAACTCTGAAAGAAATGGCAAGAACAATGTTGATTGATAGTGGACTTGCAAAGAACTTTTGGGCTGAAGCTGTCAATATTGCCTGCTACTTAGTGAACAGGTGCATGATTAGATTAATTCTGAACAAGACCTCGTATGAATGGTTGAATGGAAGAAAATCCAAGTTGACCTAACTATTAACATTTGGATAAAAAATGTTATGTTCTCAACAATGGAAATGACCAGCTTGGTAAGTTCGATGCCAAATTCGACAAAGGGATATTTCTTGGATGCTTTTCACAAAGCAAGGCTTACAAGATTTATAACAAGCGGACTCAATGTGTTGAAGAAAGTTTCCATGTTATTTTTTATAAATCTCATCCATCATTTGAGAAGAGTGCTGAGGAAGATCAAGATAGAGAACCCTTACTTGTCCCTGGCGAAGTCATTAACATGACTAATGGAAAGACAGACTTGATGAGTCAAGTGAAGGAGCCAAATGAAGATAACACGACCTCTTCATTAACAAAACCAAACACTTCAATTATAATCACTGAAGCTGAAGAAAGAGTGGTTGATGCATTTTAGGGAACTCCACTAGCATCTGAGAGAAGGATAGAGGAGAATCAGCCAAACATACCATCTTCCTCTCAGAATGAACCCCAAACATCTAACTGGACACATCAAAGTTCTCATCCTATAGATAACATAATCACTCCTCTAGATTCTGGAGTTCAAACCAAGTCAAGAGCTAGAAATTAACTTGCTTTCTCAGCCTTCCTCTCCCAAATAGAACCCAAGAACATTAAGAAAGCCTTAAAAGATGCAAAATTGGATTACAGCCATGTAAGACGAGCTATATCAGTTTGAGAGAAATAGTGTGTGACACCCGGTACCCAGACCCCCAGATAGAACCATTATAGGAACCAGGTGGGTATTCATAAATAAGCTCGATGAACATGGAATTAGCACAAGGAACAAGGCCAGGCTAGTGGTCCCAAGCTACAATCAGGAGGAAGGTATTGACTATGATGAAATATTTGCTCCAGTGGCTCGCATGGAAGCCATCGGAATTTTGATCACCTTTGATTCTCATATGGAATTCACTTTCTTCCAGATGGATGTCAAAAGTGCATCTTTGAATGGACTGCTTAAGGAAAAAGTCTATGTGAAGCAACCATCTGGGTTTGAATGTCTTGAGCACCCTAAATATGTGTTCAAATTGGACAAATCTCTGTATGGACTAAAGCAGGCTCCTCGAGCGTGGTATGAAAGATTCTCAAAATTTCTCCTAGAAAATGGCTTTAAGAGAGGAAAAATTGGCAATACCCTATTCTTAAAGAAACAAGGAAGGAGTCTGCTCATTGTTCAGGTTTATGTTGATGATATCATTTTTGGAGCAATAGCTGACTCTCTGTGTGAAGAATTCACAAAACTTATGGGAAGCAGATTTGAAATAAGCATGATGGGTGAATTAAACTTCTTCCTGGGTCTTCAAGTAAAATAGTCCCCAAAGGGTACTTCCATTTGTCAGCAAAAATACATCAGGGAACTCTTGAAGAGGTTTGACATGGAAGTATCAAAAGTGATAGACACTCTCATTGCAACTACCACTCGACTGGACATGGATGAAACTATATCTCTTATGAATCAAACAATGTATAGAGGCATTATTGGGTCTCTTCTCTATATCACTGCCAATCGACCTGATATTGTTTTTAGCATGGGTATTGTGTGCAAGGTTTCAATCAAATCCTAAGGAATCTCACTTGAAAGCTACCAAAAGAATACTGAGATAACTCAAAGGCATGCAGGACCTAGTGCTATATTATCCATCTGGTTACAGCTTTAGTCTAATTAGGTATGCTGATGCAAACTATGAAGGTTATCTTGTGGACTAAAAAAGCACTTCTGGGATGGTTCACTTCTTAGGATCATGTCATATTTTTTGGGGTACAAGGAAGTAAAATTCAGTGGCTCTTTCAATAGCTGAAGCTGAATATATAGCTGCAGCATCCTATTGTGCTCAGCTTCTGCGGATCAAGCAGCAGCTGGAGGATTTTGCAGTTCTCACTGAGAGTGTACCTCTTCTATTTGACTATCACACCTCCTTTTTTACATACCCGAAGGTATATATAAGGAATTTTTCCAATTACAGCGACATTATTCAAAATTGGATTATTTATTTAATTAGTGTCGCCACTTGAAATAAATTATGGTATCCCAAATCACCGATTTATTTTAAATCCCAAGTCGAGGAAATTTTATTTTTTAATGTCTACGAACCAGAAATTCTAGATAAGGAATTCTATTAACCTGGGAGAAGGTATTAGGCATTCCCGGGTTCCGCGGTTCTAGGATGGTCGCTTAGTGATTATTAATTGGCTTAATTGTTTAACTACTCATTTTTAAGACATATGTGAAATTATCTTTTTACATATTTTAAGTAAAATCACTTGATTATTCGTAATTAAAGAATTGAGTTACGCGTACGTATACTTTTTTCTTTTGGAACATCAAAATCATGTCACGCGGACGTGTCCCCGATTAATATTGCTTTGTTTATTTTATTAAGTAAAGTTTGGTTGAAGTTGCACGAACGCCTACTCCGATTTGATTTTAAAAATCGTAATTATGTCACGCGAACATGTACATAATCACGATAACGAATTAAAACAAACCTAAATGTATACTAGATGTTCATCATTCTTCTCAAATTTTGAGACTATTGTAAAGAATGCATTATAGAATTAGACTAACAATTGAATCATGAAGACTAGCTATAATCTGAATCCGGCAACTTTAACATAAAAAATTGTACCATTATTTTAAATGAAATCATATATTATTTTCTCCCCAAAATTCATGCCATAGGAGATTTTCAAAAAATAGGGTCCATTATTCAATTGAACGATATAAAACTGTAAAAAAATATGATATTTAACGTATTGCTATTATAATATTCAAGCAAAATGAAAAAACATATTTGAAAGCAAAGGTAAACATGGATAAAGGATCCTCATTTTGACATGAATCAATATCAAACAAGAAGAGTAATGTAGAGAAAATTGAACTAAAATTAGATTAACATACAACAAAAAACTAGAATGAGGATCTTTGGACTTAAGAACATGAGCTTTACGACGATATACAAGCAATGAATTCACCTTTTAATATCTGCGTCAAACAGCAGTTCAACAATACATTTTACTCTTTGATAACTGCTCGAATACACAATAATCAATCAACTAACTCGCTTGGTGAAGCGGAATCTCGTCAGACGACACTCGACCTCGACGGAGCTCAACAAACCTCTAGCTCTCCGGAAACTCGGCAACGAACAAAATTGAGAACAAGCTACTGGCTGCTTTTCGCTGGTTATCGGGGTTGATTTTCATGGGATTTTGTGAATGAGATTCTGCAACTCCACAAGCTGCTATTACAGGGGTTTCATGGTGGTTTTGACGGTGGATTTGTGGTTGATTTACGGCTGGTTTGGGGTTGGTTTCATGGTGGAGATGAGGCTATTGATGGGTGTGTTGAGAGTGGTTGTTTGGCGGCAGAAGGGCTGGCAGCGGTGCCTCTATGTCTTGGAACTCTAGGGTTCTTGTTGTTTTTTCATGAAGAAGAAGCTAAATTTTGCTGGGGGGGTCTTATTTTAGGCAAACAGCGGATTTGCTTCCTTAGGCCTCTAGGTTTTTTAGGTGTAGACTACTATTATATAGGTGTAGGGATTAGGTTAGGGATTTGGGCCTAAGAACTGTGGGCTTGAAACCTAGGCCTTTATAACTAGCTTTACTTAAAACTAGCCTAATTAACTAAAAATCTATCCATATAGAAATATTATTAAAAATACTAATTAGCCCTACTATTTTTAAAATAAACTATTTTTTTGGTAGTTTTTCAAAATTAAAAATGACTACAAAAATATTAATGAAGCTATTTTTTGTAATTTTCATTTTCTTGCAATAAAATAAAGTAAGAGAGTCAAAATTAATTAAAATAGCTATATTAGGCCTAAATTAAATATTTACATGAGAAAATATAAAAATTCTTGGGGAGGGTCAAAAATCACATATCTACAGCTGCCCCTCTTTGACTGAAAACGCGAAGAGTTTTCAGACAAAGAATGACTAGACAGGTTTTTTGATCCGACCTTTATTTAGAGAGTCTAGAGCTCAAAGAAAAGAAAATGTGACCGATCCCTGGTATCTGAGCTGCCTACATATCCTTGGCTATAAAGGAATCAGGCCACGTGTAGTTCAGAAGTGAATGAGGTGATGGAGTACCGAGGTTGAGAGCCGAGCGAGGTTCTGTCGAGGTTCCGATCTGCGGTCCCGTTATTACATCAAAATCAAAAATGAAAAAGACTAACTAGGCTTATCAGTTATGAGTTACAAGATTCCTATTTATAAATCTCTTGAAACTTGATCTTGAGCCTTGGCTAGTTCTCGTTATAGACTCCGATCTGAATCTTGATGCTCGTCAACTGTAGTTGCTGGTTCTTTCTTCAGCTTTGGATCAAGGTGAGACATGCGAAGCCTGTGATTTCAATCATATCTAGGGTAGTCCGCGTCTTTCTCCGTTTCAGCATTCTGAGTTCACTTCTTTTTTTTTCTTCTTTTCTTTATTCTTGATTGAGAATCATTCTTTTTGTCATCTCGAACCCTATGTCTCGAGGTAAAACCTACTCAGACACCAAAACAAACAAACGAAAAAAAATTTCTGCCCATTTTTCAGTAGGAAAATTTTGTGAGTTATTTGTAACTAAAATCTAGACCATTTTTTTTTTTTTTGAAATTGATAAAATAAGGATTGTGTGTCTTTAGGGGGGAAGATTAGGGAATGGAGCCCTATAACTAAAAATTCTCAACTTAGGGATTGGAGCCCTAATATTGGCAATGAAAAGGCGACTAGGGAATGAAGTTCCTATATCTAAAAATCTCAACTCAGGGATTGGAGCACTAAAGTTGGCAAAAGGCAACTAGGGAATGGAGGCCCCTATGTCTAAAATCTCAACTCAGAGATTGGAGACCTAATATTGGCAAAAGGCGACTAGGGAATGGAAGCCCTATGTCTAAAATCTCAACTCAGGGATTGGAACCCTAATGTTGGTAAAAAGGCGAATAGGGAATGGAGGCCCTATGTCTAAAAATCTCAACTCAGGGATTGGAGCCCTAATGTTGGCAAAAGGAGACAAGAGAACGGAAGCCCTATGTCTAAAAAATCTCAACTCAGGGATTAGAGCCCTAATATTGGCAAAAGGTAGCTAGGGAATGGAGGCCCTATGTCTAAAATCTCAACTCAGGGTTTGGAGCCCTAATGTTGGTAAAAAGGTGACTAGGGAATGGAGTCCCTACGTTTAAAATCTCAACTCAGGGATTGGAGCCCTAATGTATGTAAAAAGGTGACTAGGGAATGGAGGCACTATGTCTAAAAACTTTCAACTCAAGGATTGGAGCCCTAATGTTGGCAAAGAAAAGGCGACTAGGAAATGGAGGCCCTATGTTTGAAAACTCAACTCAGGGATTGGAGATCTAATGTTGGTAAAAGGCGACTAGGGAATGGAGGCCCTATGCCTAAAAACTCACTCAGGGATTGGAGCCCTAATATTGGTAAAACAAAATGCGACTAGGGAATGGAGGCCCTATGTCTAAAAACTCAAATCAAGGATTGGAGCCATAATGTTGATGAAAAGGCATAAAAAATGATATTGGGGATTCTAAACTATCATTTTTGTTTTGATTTTCTTCTTTTTCTTTTTTTTTTTAATTTCATTTTTTTCTTTTTTTTAATTTCAGTTTTTATTTCATTATTCAATAAAATGCGGGAAACAACTTGGAGTAAACTTCCCTTTTTGGATTGGTTGCTGTGGCAAGCTGTTTCTAGCTCTTGCGCATCTTTTCCCTTTCGGATGCACCTGCTTCTCGCCCGTTTGCTTTGGATTACACTTGTTTCAACTTTTCAAATAAAGATCAATTGCTAGTTTGAAATGGATTGTTTTTGTGGCCTTAATTGTCTCAATCGCTTGATCTCGACCTAGCTTCTTTGATGAAGATCTCAGTTGCAATTGCTTGTTTCCTGGGGACCAATTTCATTTTAGGCCCTAAGAACCTCTAGTTTTTTCCCGATTTTGCCACGATGGTTGGTTGGTGGAACTCAACCTTTTCGACTTTATTTTTCCTTCGTAGGCCTTTCCTTTCTGACTTCCTATTCTTTTTTTCTCTTTTTTTTCCTTCTTTATTTCATTTCATTTTTTTTCTTTGGAACATTAGGGAACTTTTGGCTCCTCGAACTTTACTACAACGGCTAGTCACGTGGGACTTAACCTCTTCCAACTTTATTTTGCCTTTGTAGGCCTTTCTTTTCTGGCTTCTTTCTTCCAACTTTAATTTCAGAGCATTTGTTATACCTTGGCTTTTTCAACTCTTTGCCGAGATGGTTAGCCACGTGGGACTCAACCTTTTCAACTTCATTCGCCTTTATAGGCGCTCCATTTGATTCTCTTTCCAAGAGTTTTGATCTCGAAGCATTAGTAGTTATGGCTAGTTGGGATCATGTGATGCACCTACTGAGGTTGGGTGCCTTTTTGTACATTAGCTCGTGTCAAATGAAAGCCCTATAAATCAGTGTTTCCATCCCTTCTTTGTCTCAGTTCCGGAACAGAGTTAAACCGAAAGGGATTCAAAGAAAACAAAATAATGGAATAGGGAATGAGTTTAAAACAAGAAGTGTTCCTTTTGGGGAAAGAAAAGAAGGACTTATCTGGAGTACATGCGGACTTCAATGAATATGACATGCCTTTTGGATTGGATACCTGATCTGTGTAAACCATCTGACTCTCAGAAATTCATCACAATTTTTGCTTCAAAATTCGAGAAACCTTGGCAGGACTTTGTCGATGCCGATGGTTGTGAGGATCCTTTTTTCGATCAGGGGCGCCCTTTGTGGGTTTTCACAAGCTGACCTCTCTCGTTTATCTTCTCACCATCGCCTTATAGCGCTTTTTGCGAGTTTTCACTAAACAAGACTCTCTCATTTCAATTTCTCTGCTTACCGTCGCCTCACGGTGCCTGTGTGGGTTTTCACCAATAAGACTCTCTCATTTTGTTGTATCAGATCCAAGTATTTGTATTCTCTGATCCTTAAACATTCTCACTGATTGATCGGAAGGACTTGAACATGGTTTGGGTAAAAAGAATTTGGATTGAGTTACAACCTTGGAACCTTTTGGGCAGGGTCATCACCGAACCGTTATAACATCTGCCCCAGTTTCACTTTTTGGGACTTTGGAGTTTTATTTTGGTGTAACTGAACCCTAGAGAGAGGAGGCCTACGTATCCTTTCGGAATCAAGTCAAAAGTATTTCAAGGAAACTTTGTTTTTTATTTTCTTTTGTTTTCTGTTTTGTTTTGTTTTCTTTTTCTTTTTCTCTTTCGTTTTCCTTTTCTCTTTTTTTTTGTTTTCATTTTCTTTGTCTTTTCTTCCTTTCCTTTTTTGTATCTTTATTTTCTTTTCTTTTTTATCTTTTTTTTTTTAATTTCATTTTTCAATAACACTTTCAGGTTTCAAAGAGGGTAATAAAGAATGGGAGCCGGCTCAAAGGGTTTACAAGGGTTGATAGTGTTTGGGTAGCGAGAATGAAAGTCTTCGTCACCCAACCGGAGAATATTAGAACTGCACGGAGGATCCAACATGGTACCTTTTCACTGCATTTGCATTTACAGTTATTTCAGGGACATTTCCTTCGATGTGTCCCAAGTACAACGCACCCTTTTGGCAGTACTCTTGTTGCAATGTATGGAACTTTCCACTCTAGAACCATTTTTTCTTCAGTTGTTCCAACTCTTTGTTTTTATTTTCTCAAACTTATCTTCTTTGCATTTCGAATCTTGATACATTATTTTGAAGTCTGACAACGTTTTGGGATCTGGGCATGAAGTCCGCAAGCATGTCATGTTATTGAAATCTGCATTTAACAGAACTGAAAAGAGAATAAGAAAAATGAAAAGATTAAGAAAAGAGACATTCCAGGACAATGAAACATTAATCTCATTTGATTTTTTTTTTGATTTTTTTTTAGTTTTATAGAAGGGATTATCGGAAAGTAAGACAATAAAGTAAAAGATCCGGATCACACCCTGAAATAATTCGGACGCATAAAGGATAGCAAGACTGGATACTGAGCCTCCCATCTGACAAGGAACTTTCATGCTTGGCAATCACTTTTTGGCATTTCTTCTGTCTCGGCAATGGCTGCAATGGCCTTCAGTGCCAGATCAAATTCCTTTGCTTCAAAAATCATTCCGACTATTGGCTCGATATTGTGGGCAGGCAACAGATTGTTCATCACATCCGGAGCTTCTTCATCCCGAAGAACAATTATTTCAGCTTCAATCAGATCTTCAATTTCCCTTTTGAGGGTCCAACAATCCTCTGTGATGTGTCCCACTGCTACAGAGTGGTATTCACATATAGCATCAGCTCAGTGCGAGGGGTACTCGGGGTTCGGCTGGTTCGGGGTCATTGGCTACAATAGATCTAGCATGATTAGCTTTTGGAACAAGCTTGAATATGATTCACCAATAGCGGTGAACTGACTCTTGTTTTCCTTTTTCAAATTGGAAAAAGTGTTCCTGTCGGGAGTGATGTCCACATTATACTGGAACTGGCAGACAAAATATCGAGCCATATCATCCCACACATGCCAAATGAGTAATTTCTTGATCCGTATAGCACTCAGAAGCAATTTCGCTAAGGCTTTTCCCAAAATAGGCCATCAGCAGCTCCTCTTTTCCACCAACACCTCTCAGCTGGTTACAGTATCATTTTAGATGAACGACCGGGTCTCCATGCCTATCGTACTTTTCAAATTTTGGCATCTTGAAGCCAACTGGCAAGTGAACATGGGGAAACATACACAGATCAGAGTATGAGACACTCTTTTGGCCACTCAGACCTTGCATGGTTTTCAAGTTTTGTTCCAGGCTCTTCATCTTTCGAGCAATTTCCTCTTGCTCAGGGTTTTTAACAACATTTTCTTGCTCCATCGAGAGATCATGTTGCGGAGGTTGAGTGAAAGAGTACGGGATCACATATGTCATATCCGATTGAAGCTGTGGACCATGAAAGGTAAACATTGGAGGCGGTGCCCTTGGAGTCGGTGCCTGGGGACGAACCATAAAAGGCATGCCAGGATCATTGGAGGAAATTGGAGGGTGCCCGCATGAGATGAGAGGATTGGGCATAGGGGCATTGGTAACCTCACCTGACCTGGGGATCAACTCAGGGAACCCAGGGATTGAACTTGACGGTTCTCTACCATTAGACCAAGCGCCCCATATTTCCAATATGTGGAGATGCAACATCTTATTCTCTTCAGCAACTGCTGATTCAAGCTGCAGAATAGCCGATGTCGGGCTATCCTCAGGACCAATGATAGGTAGATTGCTAGCGGAGGCCATCTGTGCCTTTGAATCTTGTGAAGGAGGGGAGGCTAGACTACCAACAAAACCAACCACCAAAACCTGGCTTTTTACACACGCAACAACCTTGTTAGTTTTGAGACGCTTAACAGATAGGAAATCGCACGTTTGGATGCAATCCACCAAAATAGTTAAACGTTTTTACCATGTGTTTAAACGGTTGCATCTTTCATCTTGGCCTTGACTAACTTTCTTAGTATGTACCTCTTTTTTATATTTGTGCCTCTTTAATCACTCTTGATTTTTCATCTTGTTTATGCCGTTCTTTTATTTTTGGCACTCTTTTTTTTTCCTTATTTTTTTCACTCTTTTCTTTCTTTTTCGCTCAATTTTTTCAGTTTATTTTATCATTCAACTAATTTTATGGCTATGATCGAATCCGATAGGGATTGCCTACGTATCATGACCCTGCATGAATTAGATCTTGCGTTGTTCAAGAAGATCAAGAATAGAGTAAATAAACAAACTCCTTTTTTTCTATTTACTTTTCATAAAACCTAGAGCATGAAAGCTCCATCGCAAAAAAAGAACATTTTTTTGAGTTTTGATTATTTTTCTTCTTTTTTTTTTTGGAATTTTCGAAAGAAAGGCTTTAAAGAAGAAAGAATTTTTTTTTTTGGATTTTGAAAGGAAGTCTGCTAAAATTCCATTTATTTTTATTTGGACTTTGGGAATTTCAAAAGTAAAAAAAAAATATTTTTTGTTTGAATTTTTATTTTTTTTTCTTTTTCTAGGGAAGAAAGAAAATATTTTTGGATTTTGAATGTAACCTCTTAATTTTCGAAAGAGGACTTTTTTTTAAGAAAAATATTTTGAATTTTTGAGCTTTTATTTATTTAGAAAAGTACTTCTAAAGAAAAGCAAAAATATTTTTTTGATTTCAATTTTAATTTTTTTTATATTTACGAAAGAAATACTTTTAAAGAAAGGAGAGAACATTTTCATTTTTTTTAATTTTTTGAAAAATATTTCAAAATAAAGAAAACTCGTATTTCGGGTTTTTATTCTTTTGATTTTTATTTATTTCTTTTTCCATATGAAAGACTTCAGAAAGAAGGAAACTATTTTTGAGTTTAAAAACTTTTTTTTTCCTTGAATTTTCTATGGAGAGATTTTTTTAAAAAGAACTAAAAGAAAATATTTTTGAATTTTTTGAAAATTGGGGTCGGAACCGATGAGGTTTGCCTACGTATCTCATATCCTGTGAGAATCAGATCCGCGTAGTTCGGTCAGTTTGTCATAAACATGATATTTCACTCACTCTTTTGAAATGCATTTTCCTTTGTTCTCTCTTTTTTTTCAAAAAAAAATTCGGCAGAGTTTCGAGATATTTTCAAATATCAAAATTTTTAGAAACGGAGTAAATTCTCTATCCTACCTCACTCTTAGTTTTTCTCTTTATTTCCTTTTCCTATCCAGTCAACATGCAAGCCGAAACAGATAAATATTCACGTAGCACGTAAGATGCATCAGGATGGTTTTTATTTGCGTATACTTGTCCTAGACGGACCCAACCCCTGTGTTGAGTTTCCAAGATCAAATGCACGTGATGCAAATAATTATTCCTACTAGGGATCCGGCATGAGATTACGTTATTCTAAGTTTAAAAACTTGGATTTGTGATCTAGACTTAGGTTACCTGAGCGGACAACTGGGGTGGAGGAGGGGGGCAACGTACCGGGAGCACGAAATTCTGCCTGGCCTTGCAGCTTGCCCAGCCCCGTCTTATTTGGTACAATTTCTATAGAAAAAATGGGCCATGCAAACGTGTGCACCATTTTCAGAAGACTCAGATAGGTGACGTAAGAAGACATTTAAATACAGTTCAAGTAATATCAAAGCGGTAAATGACAATTAGCACATTAAGTCCATAAAATACAGTAATATCAATAATAAAGCCAAATAAAAATCACATTAACAAGATCGAATTCTTGAATCCTGAACCAGAAGTTCTGGGTTCACTATCCCCAGCAGAGTCGCCAGAGCTATCACACCTTTTTTTACACACCCGAAGGTATATATAAGGGAGTTTTTTAGCTTAAAGTGACATTATTCGAAATGGAATTATTTATTTAATTAGAGTCGCCACATGGAATAAATTATGGTGTCCCAAGTCACCGGTTTATTTTAAATCCCAAATCGAGGAAATTTTATTTTTTAAAGTCTGCGAACCAGAAATTCTAGGTAAGGAATTGTGTTAACCTGGGAGAAGGTGTTAGGCATTCCCGGGTTCCGTGGTTCTAGCACGGTCGCTTAGTGATTATTACTTGGCTTAATTGTTTAACTACTTATTTTTAAGACATATGTGCAATTATATTTTTACCGATTTTAAGTAAAATCACTTGATTATTCGTAATTAAAGAATTGAGTTGCGCGTACTTATACTCTTTTCTTTTGGTGCATTANCAATTCCTTTAATTTCCCTCCATAAGCTCGTATATCCCCCAATTCCTTTAATTTCATTTCTATTTCCCCCAATTCCTCTTTCCCCCGATTCATTCTTATTGAAGGCTACAGGTGAGGTAATGCTTTCTAACTTCAGATTCTTCTGTTTCTTCCAATCTGTTTCTCCAGCTAGAAGAATCGAGATTCAATTTAGAAAAAGTACATGAAATTCATTTAGCAGCTTCAATAATCTCAGGTAATGTAGCGATTAGGGTTCATGTTTAGTACCAAAAGTTTTTTTCTCTTTATTAGGATTCATGCATGTAGCGATTTCCCCCAATTTTGTTCTAATTATTTTTCCTCAGTACGATAATCTATGATTCATTCACTCAATTAAATATATAACATCCAAAATAGTAATCTATTACTAGAAAAATATTAATGTTCTAATGATTTCAGTTCTTCCTTTTTTGGACNGAAAAAATGGGCCATGCAAACGTGTGCACCATTTTCAGAAGACTCAGATAGGTGACGTAAGAAGACATTTAAATACAGTTCAAGTAATATCAAAGCGGTAAATGACAATTAGCACATTAAGTCCATAAAATACAGTAATATCAATAATAAAGCCAAATAAAAATCACATTAACAAGATCGAATTCTTGAATCCTGAACCAGAAGTTCTGGGTTCACTATCCCCAGCAGAGTCGCCAGAGCTATCACACCTTTTTTTACACACCCGAAGGTATATATAAGGGAGTTTTTTAGCTTAAAGTGACATTATTCGAAATGGAATTATTTATTTAATTAGAGTCGCCACATGGAATAAATTATGGTGTCCCAAGTCACCGGTTTATTTTAAATCCCAAATCGAGGAAATTTTATTTTTTAAAGTCTGCGAACCAGAAATTCTAGGTAAGGAATTGTGTTAACCTGGGAGAAGGTGTTAGGCATTCCCGGGTTCCGTGGTTCTAGCACGGTCGCTTAGTGATTATTACTTGGCTTAATTGTTTAACTACTTATTTTTAAGACATATGTGCAATTATATTTTTACCGATTTTAAGTAAAATCACTTGATTATTCGTAATTAAAGAATTGAGTTGCGCGTACTTATACTCTTTTCTTTTGGTGCATTAAAATTATGTCACGCGAACATGTTCCCGATTAATAATGCTTTGTTTATTTTATTAAGGAAAGTTTGGTTGAACTTGCGAGAATGCATACTCCGATTTGATTTTAAAGATCGTAATTGTATCACGCGAACGTGTACATAATCACGATAACAAATTAAAACAAACCTAAAAGTATACTAGATGTTCATTATTCTTCTCAAATGTTGAGACTACTGTAAAGCATGCATTATAGAATTAGACTAACAATTAAATCATGAAGACTAGCTATAATCTGAATCCGGCAACTTCAACATAAAAAAATTGTACCATTATTTTAAGCGAAATAATATATCATTTTCTCCCCAAAAATTCATGCTATAGGAGATTTTCAAAAAATAGGGTCCATTATTCAATTGAACTTTTTAAAACTATAAAAAAACATATGATATTTAATGTACTGCTATTATAATATTCAAGCAAAATGAAAAAATATATCTGAAAGGAAAGGTCAACATGGATAAAGGATCCTCATTTTGAGATGAATCAATATTAAACGAGAAGAGTAATGCAGAGATAACTGGACTTAAATTAGATTAACATACAACAAAAAACTAGAATGAGGATCTGTCACTACAAAAAATCGGAATTATTGTGGCGGTTCCAAATAACCGCCACAAAACATAATTAAAAATGGCATTTTACCGGCCGCCGGATTAAATTTTTTTATAGCGGCNTCTGTTCAATTAGTTTGGTACTTCTTTAAATGTTTGCTGCTTTATTTGGTATTTTGATTGCATGCACTTAATTTTGGTATTTTAATTTGTTGTTATTGCTAATATTATCCTAAATATTATATATGGGCTTGATATGTAGCCGAGAGATCAAAAACTATTGGTGAAGCTATTGGGATTGACGTCAATAGTAAAACATTTGAGAGGTATCGCTTGAAAGCAGTCTTTAATCTTAGGGCATTTGAAATTTGAAATGTTGAAGTACTCTTAAATGTTCAGTATTTCTTATGTTGCCCAGTTTAAAGGAGTTTTCTATAATAGGTTCTACTTTTTTAATTTCATTAATATGAAAACTTCGGTAGTGCTCTGTTTCTGAAAATTAGTTGTGTGTATATGTGCTGGAAAAATATCATGCCATAAATTGAACTTGATGCTTGATGCTTTGCAGAAGGATTTAGGATTGCAAAAGATGAGATTTGTAAGTGAGGATTCAAATCTTATGCTTATCTCTTTGTATTTTTACTATTATGTTTTCGCTGCTAAGTAAGTAGTTTTGTTGTGGAATGCATATAGTAGGAATTGAAGTGTCTATGTTGTGCTTGTATGTAGTTTTAGTATTATTGCCCTACGTGAATGAACTTAAATCTGTGTTGCCCTTCTTTTTCTGCAGAGTACTTTTTCTCTAAGTTATTTTCTGAAAAGTACTTATTAATTCTTATTTTATTATCCTGCAAAATTTACAATTGTTGGCTATGTTGTGGATATGAAATTGAACATTTTGTGAAATAGAGGATCAAGGAGGGCCAATCTGTGGATTGTAGTTTCAAAAGATTTTAATGATTAATGAAAATGATTCATGTTTTCGGGGATAGAACCACGTAATTTTTACAAAATGATTAGTGCAACAGGAGTTGGCCTTAGCTACTACATAATATGCATTTCAGTAACGTCTAGGTGACATACACTAATAAAGGAGGAACATACTAATAAATTTGGAAGTATATAGTATCTGTTTATGTAATTGTGCAAGTATTATTTTTGCTGATTGCTCAATGTTAAGGTGCATATTTGAGTTACTTGTACAAGGTCTGATGACAAATGTTGCCTACTGCTTTTTCTTTTTTGTCCTGTTTCTAATACTGCAATTCAGGGAAGATCCTGATTTTCATTATTCATTTCAATTTCGTTAATGTGGAAACTTCGGTAGTGCTCTATTTCTGGAAATTAGTTGTGTGTATATATGCTGGAAAAATGGAGTTTGAACCTGAAAAAATGAATGGGGTCTCTTCGCAACACGGTGTTCCATCATCATCTGATGGAGTCTCTTCGCATCATGTTGTATCATCTTCATCATCTGATGGAGTATCTTCTCAGCCCGCCGTTCCATCTTCATCATCTGGTGCAGTCTCTTCACGACAAACTGGACGTAGTACTAGCAATGAAGAGCCTCATTGGTTTGTCGATGTTATAGGTACATATAAATTTCAAGTGATTGAGTATTCTTTTTGTTTTCCTCGTTTAATGTTTTAACTTGACTTTATTTTGTTGTAGATAAACATCAAGTAATAAAAAAAATTAGATTGAAGGTTATGGATGTCCATAACTTGGATAAAGGATTGCGTATAATTGTAGAATTTGATGAATATGATGCAGCAATTGGGAAATCGACTGGCCTAATTGCTGGAGTTTTAGGGCAGCTAGCAACAAATCCTATATACTTTCCTATTGGCTTTGAGAAATGGCAATCCATGCCCAAATCTTTTCTGGACCGTATTTTTAATGATATAATAGTGGTAATGCCATTTAAATTCTTTTGTTTAGTTCTATCTTTTAGTTGTATATGTAAAACTGCAGTAAATTAACTTACTTTATACTTGTGAAGCCTCTTTTTTTTTACGATTGATCAACAAATGGCAAAGGGATGGCTTAACATTTCCATTAACAAAAAGTGGAGGGAGTACAGGCTAAAACTATGGAAGGAGGCTGACGATCCATTATTAACTAAAGAAGATATCAGCAAGAACGTTCCAAATGGCATACCGATGGACCAATGGGTATTGTTTGTTACTTATTGCATGAAAAATGAGACAAAGGTACTTTCATTTACTATTTGCTATTGCTACTTCTGCTTCTTCTTCTATTTCTATTTTTTTTTTTTTTTGCTACTGCTTCATCTGCTATTGTTGCCTTTTCTTCTTCTGCTACTGCTTCTTCTTCTTATTTTGTTTCCTCTGCTTCTTCTGCTATTGTTGCTTTTGCTACTGCTAATTCTGCTTCTTCTTTTGCTTCTGCTGCTTCTTCTTCTTTTGTTTCCTCGTTTTGCTTCTTCTATGCACTAGTAGTATTTGTTGTTCTTGGGATCTCTTTGCACTAGTAGTATTTGCTATTCTTATGATCCCACTGGCAATAAGTTACAGTGGCATAGCCAGTAAGAATAAGTTGTGCTTAAACTTGTTTTATTCATGACTTAAGATTGTGTCTGAATTCTCCTACCTATTTTAATGTATAATTCTTGTCATTTTCAAGTTCCAAGCACCTTCACATTGCTCAGTTTATGCTTCAATTTTTGTAGGAAAGAATTGAAGAAATTCGAAGAGAAAGAGCAGAAAGTCTTGATGAACCTTCACCAAATGATGCTCTTGGCATAGTATTCAGTCCCGAGCACCCCGGTCGTGTTCGAGGTTTAGGCTTGGGTGTAGTTCCAACTGTAGCATTCAAACAGACATCTGCGAGATACCGTCGTGGTTATGTGGGTTCATCTAGCAATACTGCTCCAACTCCGGCGTGGCAGCGAGAGATGACAAATATGAAATCAAAATTAGATACACTAATTAGCTTATATGAAAGGAACATAGGGAATATCCCTGAGGAGTTTGCTCACTTATTTTTTACTCCTCCACAGGTATAAATTCTCTTGCTACAGTAAAATTATATTTACTTGCTTTTCTTATGGTTCTTTTTTAACATAAAGTGGTTTCCAAAAAATATTGGTTTTCTTGGTAGGGGAAAGGGTTTTTAGATGGGAATTAGGAAGAGTTTTAAGGTACAGTTGAGTTGACTTGATTGTGTAGGAAAAGAACAGGGAAAAAAACATTCTGAGAGATATAATCTGTTGTATCTAGAATCTTTTATGCAATGCAAAGTTCATTTTACTTTCTGTAATTTCTCTCCAAGTTTCACTGTGCTTTTGCCTTCACTTTTCTCTTTTTTTTCTTCGGGTTAGTATGAAGGAATATTAGTCTATGAGATTGCAAATAGACCTATGTTTATTCCGGAATTAGAATTTGTTTTTAATGAATTTAGTCACCATTTGTTTTATATTACATTTACTTAAATTTGAATTCGACAAGAACTTTGGTGAAGTGGTCTTGAAAAAGATGTTACCCATATTTTTGTAGACATTTTACTAGAAATAATTAGAAATCTAACTTTATAGAGAAAGCATGAATATCAGTAGCTTGATGGGAATATTCTTGTCACTGATCTATTACTAAGCTATTGTACAAGTCACTCGCAAAAATATTCACTGATGAGTTGAATTATCCCATTTTGTGCCTATTCTTGTTCTTCCATCTCTTTTTCAATTGTTTGATTCATTTTCAGTTTTTGTTTAAGGATACTGTTATTAATTTCTAAGTCTTTTCATTTCAAATCCCATTTCTAATAAATCTGAAAGGGAGGAAATTTATTGCAACTGTTCACACCTTTGTTGCTCTAAAATTGTAGTTACTTACTTTTCTTATGGTTCTTTTTTAACATAAAGTGGTTTTCTAAGACGTGTAGTTACCTTTTTGGTGATTAAACTCATTGATTTCAATGTGATTTGTGTATATCCAGTCCTACTACTTCAGCTTACCTGTTAAAATTTTAGTTATTTGCTTATTGATTGTATTTTTTCTTCCTTTTTCCAGGCGCCAGATTTAGGATGTGATGCACCATCAATAGTTGAACCAAAAAGATCTTTAGATGAAAGTAATAATGATGATCGTCCAAGTGTGAATTAGTAATTATTTTATAGGATCAACTATGGATCTTTTGGATATTACCGTGGAAATACAATTGAAGCATTAATATTTGGATGATGTAATTTTGGTACAATTGTGTAAGTGTGAATTTGTGATTATTTTGTTGGATCAACTATCAATCTTTTGGATATTACTATTAAAATACACTTATTTTGATGATGTAATTTTGGTATACTACTTGTGTTTTATATATAATGAATATTCTTCTTATTTAATCGTATATATTGGGTTTAATTGATTATGAAGTGCTACAGAAGTTTCAAAGCATAGCATTCAACAAATAGGACTCAAAATGTGAAAAAATAGGATTGTGAAGAGGCTGAAGCAGAGAAAAAGCAGAAAAAAAAACTCATTACGGCGGTTAAAACCTTCTTAATATGCAAAATAAAAGCCATATCAAAACTGTTAAAATACGGCGGTTCTCACATGTACTTACAGTGGTTCTCTCGTAAACGCCGTAATATAATTTTGGCGGGCGGGATTGTAGCGCTTTTAAAAGCCGTCGTTCATGTGTATTATGGTGGTTTCAAACTGCCAGTATATGCTAAAATAACCGTCGTAATAACCCCATTTTCTTGTAGTTGTGTGAACTTGAGACCATGAGCGTTACAACGATATACAAGCAATGAACACACCTTTCAATCTCTACGTCAAACAGCAGTTCAACAATGCATTTTACTCTTTGATAACTGCTCAAATACACAATAATCAATCAACGAACTCTCTTGGTGAAGCGGAATCTCGTCGGACGACACTCGAACCTCGACAGAGCTCAACACACCTCTAGCTCGCCGGAAACTCGCAACTGAGAACGAGCTACTGGCTGCTTTCCGCTGGATATCGGGATTGATTTTCATGGGATTTTGTGAATGACATTCTGCAACTCCATAAGCTGCTACTATAGGGGTTTCATGGTGGTTTTGACGGTGGATTTATGGATGATTCAAGGCTGGTTTGGGGCTGGGTTCGTGGTGGAGATGAGGCTGTTGATGGGTGTGTTGAGAGTGGTCGTTTGGCGGCAGAAGGGCTGGCCGCGGCGCCTCTATGTATTGGAGCTCTAGGGTTCTTGTTGTTTTTTCATGAAGAAGAAGCTAATTTTTTCATAGGCTACTATTATATAGGGGTAGGGATTAGGTTAGGGGTATGGGCCTAGAAATTATGAGCTTGAAACTTAGGCCTTTATAACTATCTTTGCTTAAAACTAGCCTACTTAACTAAAAATCTATCCATATAGAAATATTATTAAAAATATTAATCAGCCCTACTATTTTTAAAATAAACTATTTTTTGGTATTTTTTCAAAATTAAAAATGACTACAAAAATATTAATGAAGCTATTTTTTGTAATTTTTATTTTCTTGCAATAAAATAAAGTAAAATAGTCAAAATTAATTAAAATAGCTATATTAGGCCTAAATTAAATATTTACATGCTAAAATATAAAAAATCTTGGGGAGGGTCAAAAATCACATGTCTACAATGACAACACCAGTGCACTCAATATGGCAAAGAATCTAGTTCAACATAAAAGGACCAAACATATTGATGTGAGGCATCATTTTCTGAGAGATAATATGGAGAAAGGGTTGATATGCATGAAGTTTTGCAGCACAGAAGATCAAATTGCAGGCATTTTTACCAAGGCACTAAGTAGGGAACAATTTGAAAGAAACCGAGTAAAGCAGGGACTGTTGGAGCCAAATTAACAACCTGATTCCACTTTAGCTGGCTAGTATTCTTAAGAATTAATTATCTCAAATTTTTTTTTGGCCCTGTCTAACTCACTTCAATATCGTTGTAGGTAGACACGCATGATAAGCATAGAAGCAGTAGATACAGCACATGACTTGTCACGACCCATTTCTACAATAGGCCGTGATGGCGCCCAACAACATTGTCGGGCAAGCCAATGCGGAAAATACTAACTAAACCTTCATTTAATTTTTCCCCGAAATAGTTAGAATAATTCTTTAAGTTGAAATAAAATCATAGCCGATTAATAAAGTCATGATAAACATACAACCCCAAAATAATACAGTCTACTAATGTGTGTGCCAAGACCTGGTGTCACAAGTTGTGGGCAACTATTAGAATATACAAAAGAATCACACTATCCTACTATCCGAAACGGAATAGATAGCAAAAATACATAAGAGAAACTTCTTCAGGCTGCTGAACGACATGGAAGGGATACATCTCACCGTAGAAGTCTCGATGCCCGCTCAGATATATGCACCAGACTGATAACCAAATACACCTGCCTCAGACTCTATACAATTAAGACAGAAGTGTATTATGAGTACATAAATAATATGTACCCAGTAAGTATCATGTCTAATCTCAAAGAAGTAGAGAGGAGAGGTCAACTTGACACTTACTAGGGTCAAATAATGTGAGAAGAATTTATAAATAGCATGGATAGCACAAGTTAATAGCATTTATAAAAAAGACCACGGTATAATAGTTCTTCCCTAAGTATTTTCATGGATAATCACCTATATTTCAAGAAGATATAAAATTCAGTCCTCAGAGAAATTCTAAGGAGAACATATGCAAGTAACACCGTAGGACGTATGGCTCGATTCAACATAAAAATAAATTGTGCATTGTCGAGGGTCGAATAGCTAGGACCATAGATGCATCTATTACCTCGTTTGCTAATCACCTATGCGATGCGGTCAAATATAAATAACTCATCAACAAGCAAACAATAATACATCTAAGGAGTAGTTATTCGCAGGAATGCCCAATATGCTCTTTTAAAAGACCAAACAGGATAAGGTTCATTCACTAGTCTCATTTACCTTAATCAAATAATTTATAAAAATCTGAATTTATCCTCAAGATACAAGAATATCATGTACAGCATGCTTATGGGTCCTAGACTACCCGAACTTAACATAATAGTCATTACGCACGGACTCTTGTCACCTAGTATGTACGTAGCCTCCCGCATATAATGGCAATTAATTTAATTATTATACCTATGGGAATAATTCCCTCTTACAAGGTTAGAAAGGAGACTCACCTCGCTCCAAAGTGCACTTCCAAATTCAAAGAACGAGTCCAAGCCCTCAATTCGGAGCCGAACGATCCCAAACTAGTTAAACGAAGTAAGAACTAGTCAATATATACTGAAAAGATCAAATTCTAGCTATTTAAGCAATTTCCCAACCCTTAACACAAGTTTCCTAAAATCTGACCCCGGACCCACGTGCCCGGATTTCGAGATTTTTTGAAGGAAGTTGTTCTCTACATCCTAAGAATCAACAATATATGATTTCTAGTTTATTCTATAGTCAATTTCGTGGTTAAATCTAACTTTTATTAAAACCCTAGGTTTTTGCTCAAATCCCATGATTTCACCTTAATACTAATGTTTAATCTACCTAAAACGTAAGAAATAAACTAGAAATGGGTAGAGCTAACTTACCTCCAGATACTTGCTGAAGATTTTCTCTCAATAGCTCAAAAATCGCCAATGGGGGAGTGAAAAATGTCAAAAATGGGTTTGGAACCCGTATTTAATGAACCTTACTGGTTCAAGGATTTCCGCATTTGCAGTCCCGCATCTGCGAGGAAAGGGCCGCATCTGCGAAAAATGGGCCAAAGAGTTGGGACCGCATCTGCAGTCTCCAGGCCGCATCAGCGGTTCCTGGCCTGACCCGCCCTGGGCCGCTTTTGCGATGGAAGGACCACATATGTGGTCTCATACCTGCGGTCCAAGAACCGCAGATGTGGTTTCCCTCGAAGTACTTCGCTCACCTTCGAAGAGTGAAAGAATCATTCAAAGCAGACTACAGGCATAGGGGAAGCAGCAATCTTCAGCCCTTCTCAAATTTTGACACTTCACTCGAGCCTTGTCCGACTAATGCTCGGGGCTCCTGGGCCATGCTCGAACATACCGGCAAGTCTGAAATCATGAAACGGACCTACTCGAACCTTCTAAACATCCGAAACAATGCTAAATCTAAGAATCACCCCCTAAAAGCAATTGATCAAACCTTTGAACTTCAAGTTTTTAATTTTCCTCCAACGGGCCAAAACATCCTTAAACTACATCCTTAAACTATTCGGATTGACGCCAAATTTGGCGGGTAGGTCTTAAATGATATTTTGGACTTGTACCGGGCTTTGGAACTAAAATACGAGCCCGATACCCATGAAATCAATCATTAGTTAGTTTCTTTAAATCCTAGTATTTTAGATTAACAATTTCTAATAAAAAGTCATTACTCGGGCTATGGACCACGGAATTCGATTCCAGGTATACAACCAGGTCCCATACTTTCTCGCGGACCCTCTGAAATTGTCAAAACACGAATCGAGGCCAGTTTTCCCAAAAGGTTGACCAAAGTCAAACTTAGCCTTTTAAGAAAATCCTAAAGAGTTAAATGTGTATATTTCAATCCAAACTCTTCTAAATCCCGAACTAACCATCCTCCTAGGTCATAAATTATTTAAAGCGAGCACAAAGAGTTTTATTTGAGGGGAACGGGGTTCTAAAAAGACAAACAACCGATCGGGTCATTACATGACTGATAGAGAGGATTAATTTTTTTTTCAAAAAAAAGGGGGGCTTGAAGAAAAAGTTTCTCAAGAACCAGGTTCTTGTACTAAAGGTTAGTAGTTCTGTGCATCCTTTAATATATGTCTCAAAAGGTACAAAATACAACTGTCATATCACCAACTTTTCAGATCCAACTGTCATGTCCCTTCAATTAAAAACGTTCCATCTCCCTTTGAAACATCACAATTCTCCATGCCCAACCGCCGTTTCAGAACTGGTGCCTATTCTTCTCCCTTCATAATTATCCTCTCCATTTAAAAACCCCTTTATTATTCCCTTCTTAACCATAAGCCCTATTCTAATTTCACCCAAAAGGAAAATATCATCACACCACTTCTCCCAATGGCTGAGAAAACATCTGATTTCTTAGCCTCATCTGTAACCACCTCTGACCCGTCTATGGAACCTCTCGCCATCTTTGAGTCTTTGTCATCCTCTATCACTCCTACTGCTACATCAACACCTTACCTAGTTTCCCAACCTCTTGCCAACTCAGAAACCCTTGAAACTACTATTCCGTTCTCTCCGTTGTCTATTGCCCACACCAGTCAAACCCTAAGTAGAGAACAAGGTCAAAATACTAAGTTCACAAAAGGCTCCGCCATCATTGCAGTCGACTCCATAGTTATGGAAGCACCAGTTAAAGAAGAAAAGACTATTTATGGTATCCACTAATGGGGTATTGCATGAGGTTATTTCTCAGAAACACGAGTCACAAAGCGTGAGGGACGAAGGGGCCATTATGGCGTTTGAAAGGGATATAGTAGCGTAAACTACTGGGGCTTTACATGGGGAACCTGATCCCTCTCAGGAGGACCCAGGTCAGGATTCTCATCCCCAGGACAGTGTTGTTCCTGAATTCGATGTTGTGCCTCTAGAAATTTAAGCACCAAAAATGTGATCTAGTGATGAAGAAGACCTGGACAACATGGCTCTTGATGCATTCATAAGTAAGCAAAGGGTCGTTTCCACCCCTTAGTCTAAAATCAAGCGACCCATTACCAGGCTTCAAGTCAAAGTGGTCTACGATTCTGCACTCCAAAAGAGCAAGAAAAATAGCAAGAAGAAAAGAAGAAAGTTGGTGAAGGATGGTGTACCTGTAGATGATTACGCTATCCCTGCAGTTGAGGTGGAGGAAGGAACTCTTGAGGAACCTGGTTCCCTTGTAAAGCGGTCCTCGAAAAAGGCTGAGTCTATTTCAATGGAAAAAGGGTCTACTTCTAAGTCCAAGATGAAGGAGGTAGTGAGTCATGAGGATGTTCTTGTCAAGTACAAAGGGAAAGGGAACGTCAGTAGAGAAAAGCATAGGAAACGCAAGTATGAAATAGTTGAAGAACCTAGTCCTGGAAAGAAATAAAGAAGTGAGGTATGCCTTGGCTCTGAGCGCTTAAGGCATCAGAAAGTTCTACTGGGTTGTACGTTTGACCCAACAATCTCAGAGATGGCCGGAATGCGCCAAATTCTGGAAATGTAGAGTTTCAACAATAGATGGATTTATTCTACGTTGATTCTCCTAAAGTGTATGAGGAGGAGATACAGAGTTTCTTTGCTAGTCTTTTTCCAGTCGATACTGACCATGTTTTTGCTTTGGTCAATGGTATGGACATTGTCTTTGACATGCAAGTGCTTGGAGAAATTTTGCAAGTTCCTATAGTTGGAGTATCGAGTTTACGAGATGTTTTCCAGTACAACTTCCAAAATGCGATGGTGAAAGATAATTCCAATCAAAAAGGGGACCAAATCCATAAGAAAGCACTACTTCCTATCTACCAGGTGTTGTTTGAGCTGGTTAACAAAGTACTGTTACCTCGACCAGAAAGGAGGTCTGTAACTTTAAAATTGAATCTACCTAATGGAGCAACTGGACGGTTTCAACCTTGTTAGTCTGCCTATGATAATGATTGAACACATGCAGAAGGTGGCCAATTTCAAGGATGGCAATCATGGGCTTTCCCATAGATGCCTGCTTACCCAGGTGTTCAAGTTCTTTAAGGTTCCACTAGGAACAGGTAAGGTGGGGACCCGTATGCAACATTCTCACAGACAACCTTGGAAGAGTGTGAGTGTATAGAAAAGAATGGGGGAGTGGAAAGTACTTCCACTGTGTCTCAGCTCATCAATGCCCATAACAGTGCAACTGAGAAGATATATTGTTTGAAGGCCGGGAATGCTATCCTGCAAAGTCAGCAAGCTCGAGCGGTTCCCATGTCAAATGATGAGGTTATCCGTTTGACCTAAGAAAATGATGATCTCAGGGCGCAAGTCATGAACCTGAAGGCTGAACTGCTCAACGAGCAAAAGTTGGGAAATGCCTAAATAGATCTTGTTCTCCAGACACTTGACGCAGCTTCCAAACCTTTTCATTCTAGTGCCCCCTAAGAATCCCTTTAGTGACTAGCTTTCTGAATATGTTCCTTTTTCTTGTTTCCTTGTTGATGGTTGGTGGGTGTTTTTTTTTTTTTGCTTTTTTTTATGATGGTTGGGATGTACTACTACTACTACTACTACTACTTCTGTGAATAAGTCCAATGCAGCCTCTTCCTTTTTCAAAGAATGAGGCATATCAAAATTATTAATATGAATCCTCTTTTGTTTTGTCTAGTACTTCTCTTTGTCTTCTATTCTTTCTCGTGATTGTGTGCACATATGTGGCATGAGTTAGCTTAGCTGGACCTTTTTGTGTTGTTGTTCTTTTTAATGATGCCAAAAGGGAAAAAGGGAAGGATATAGGACTCGTGGAGAACCACATTTGGGGGAACCACATTGGGGAACTGGTCTGGTTCTTATGCATTGCTATATTAGTCTGACCATGAACGATTAAGGCATCGTCTCAGGGAGAAATCTTTGAAGCTGTTTTTTTATTGCCAAATCTGACTTTATAATTGTTAAGTTTGTCATAATCAAAAAGGGAAAAATTGATAGATCTTAAACACTTTTTCCTTATGTTTTGATGGTCTAACAAACTTACATCATTTCAAGTGATGTGATCAAGATGTACCAAATGGCTTTATACAAAAACATCACTAAAAGGTTTCTGTTTCTCATTCAAGCCCCTAGCAAAAACAAAAAATTATTCTCTCAAGCTTGAAGAATAAGGTTAAACGCCACTACGGACAAGTTCCTAAAAGATTGATTGTTGTTGTCTTAGTTGAGTTGTAACCTTGTTATTATACTTACTATATCTTCTAAATCGCTTACTTAGAAGCATACTGATTAGGAATTCTCTTGTATATAAACTCATTGAGTTAATGTTGTGACTAGATTTATTCATAAGGAAAAGTCTTTGTAATCGTAGAGTTACAAAGTGACTTGTGGTGACAGCACTACAAGTTAGAAAAAGCCTTTTCAACTAGGATAGTCATAAAGTGGCTTGTGGTAAAGGT
This sequence comes from Nicotiana glauca, assembly GCA_026770625.1. NCBI lineage: Eukaryota > Viridiplantae > Streptophyta > Magnoliopsida > Solanales > Solanaceae > Nicotiana > Nicotiana glauca. The sequence continues at coordinate 9,159 of MU764582.1, read as the reverse complement.
ACCACAAGTTAGTTGAGTAAATCATTTGTAATCGAAAGTATTGTAAAGTGGCTTGTAATAGGTAAAATTACAAGTTAGTGAAGTTAAAAACCTACTGTGTAGATCATGGTTTTTTGATCCCCTTGTGCGAGATTTTTTCACGTAAAAATCCTCTGCCTCGTTTACTTACTGCTTTACTAAGTACTCTCAGCAGAAACTTGTAGAGGACCAGGTACTCTATGATTTGGTGGACCCATACAAACTAACAGCCTCTAAGGGTATCCCATCACATCATCTCAGCTACTGTGGGCAAAATCATCATCGTATACCAGTTGATCAGATGGTGGTACGTATATAACGCTATA
>MU764575.1:34876-64909 GCA_026770625.1 Nicotiana glauca | reverse complement strand
ACTCTTTTTATGCTTATAATGTATATCCCTTTCGCCGGGAGTATGTAAGCGCCGTAAAAAAGAGGTGTGACAGCTACGAAATTACGAATTCTTAACTCTTTTGTTTTGATCCTTTTTACAACATATATTAGTAAGAGATAAACATTTAAATAATCGCGGAATATGAGATTAAGCGGAAAACTTAGACGAAATGAACCAAAATAATAATAAAAATCCACATATGCGTCTACCCAGAAATTGGGGTCATAACATTCACGGACTACTAAGATTATTACATACATCTGTTTGAAAGAAAGTAATATTGTCTGTCTCGAATACAAGAGATAACAAAACATAATAAGGGATAAAGGAGATGTCGAGCCTGCGGACACTTACAAGGCTACCTCGGTGTCTCAGTGGACTAAACGCTGGCTCCCAATCTACGGCTACTGACCAAACGGTGCTCTGGTATCTGCACATAAGTGCAGAGTGTAGCATCAGCACAACCGACTCCATATGCTGGTAAGTGTCTGGCCTGACTCCGGCGAGGTAGTGACGAGGCTAGGGCCAGACTCCAGATAAACCTGTGCAGTTATATAATATATGGCAAAAAATAAACAAGAATAACAATCTAAATGGGAGGGGGTACATGCTTCGGGGAACATATCGAATCTAACAGAAACTTAGTAAAATATGAAAGGGCAATACAATATCTACAACAATACAATAACAATACTGTTGTGGAACGCAACCCAATCCCTTATCACTTAACATTGTTACGGCATGCAACCCGATCCACATATATAACTGTTGAGGCGTGCAACCCGATCCAATATAATATCTGTTGCGACGTGCAACCCAATCCAATATAATATCTGTTGCGGCATGCAACCTGATCCAACATCATATCTGTTGCAGTGTGCAACCCGATCCAATATAATATCTGTTACGGCATGCAACCCAATCCACATATATATAATAATGTTGTGGCTCCCAACCCGTTCCAAATATACCATCAACAGTGATCATAATAATAGTCTCGGCAAGGGATCAACAATAAACTACACTACCCCGGCAAAGGAATTCAACAGTACAAGCATATACGTTCCGGCAAGGGAGAATCAGATATAACCAATCTTAACTCAACCTCTACTCGTCTCAGTTATCACCATTTCTCACTCATACGTAACTTCCACGAAAATAAACTAAGTCCTTACTTATGATCAAGAATTCATCCACTAAAGCATTCATAGAATCATTTAAGAATACAACAATTATCAATTTGGGATTTACGGTCATACTCGACACTAATGTATAGATACTCGTCACCATGCCTATACGTCGTACACAACAAGAAGCAAATAGCAAATAAGACTCAACTCCTAATCCCTCAAGCTAAGGTTAGACCGAACACTTACCTCAAACTTCCACAGCCAACTCAAGCCTCAAATACCGCATTCCCTTTCGAATTTGGCTCCAACAAAATTGTATCTATGCATAATCGATTCAATAACATCAACAAATGCTAAACAATCCAATTTCAATACTTATTTTAGTTTTCCAATCATTCTTCCCAAAAATCCAAAAATCAACCCCGGGCCCGCTTGGTCAAAACACGAGGTTCGAACCAAAATCAAACCACCCATTCACCCACGAGCCCAAGTATATAATTATTTTCAGAATTCGACCCAAAAACGAGATCTAAATCACAATTAATCAAAAATCCCTAGGAAATCCCTAATTTTCTATCCTTATTCACATGATTTTAGCCTAGAAATCTAATGGGTGTTAATGTAAATTGAAGAAAATAAGCCTAAGATTACATACCTATGAATTTTTGGTGAAATCATCTTTCAAAAATTGCCCAATTTGGAGTTAAGGTGAAGAAGTTATGAAATTTTGAGTGAATCCCGAAATGCTACTGTTTTCTGGCGAAATGCTACTGTTTTCTGGCCTTTTAAAATAGCTGGGCAAAATTTCCCTTCGCGCTCACGATAGGCACTTCGCGTTTGCAATGTGTCAGGCTGGGTAAGCCTTCGCATTCGCGGACAATGGCTCGCGTTCGGAAAGTAGGAACTCCTCGAGCCTCGCGTTCGCGTGCTAAGGACCGCGTTCGCGATTAACAAATTGGTGACCCCTCCCCAAAACCTTACGCGTTTGTGAGTGGAGGGACACGTTCGCGAAGGGTCTCCCCCTTCAGCTTTGCATTCGCATCTCAACCTTAGCATTCGCGAAGAAGAAATCGGGCACCTGGGATCCTTGCCTTACGTGATCGCGATAGGGACCACACAAACGCGAAGCAACTTTTTCTTAATTCAAAAACCTCCCAAAACACACCCGAGCCTTCGGGGCTCCTAACCAAACATAAGTACTAATTCAACAACCTTATACGAACTTACTCGTGCAATCAAATTGCCAAAATAACCTCAATCATAACGAATTAAACCTCAAAATCAAAGGATTTTCTTAAACATCATAAAACATCAACTTTAGAAATTTAGGTCCGAATCACGTCAAACAATATCCGTTTTTCCTCAAATTTCACAAAAAACATCTTAAATCAACGATGTCCGTTTTTCCTCAAATTTCACATAAACATCTTAAATCATATATAAGACTTGTGCCGGAACCAAAATATAGGCCCGATACTAACATGTTCTAATCAAATTTCCTTAAACAATTTCAGGAAATAATTTTCTTTAAAAATTTATTTCTCGGGCTCGGGACCTCGAAATTCGATTTCAGGCATATGCCCAAGTCCCATATTTTCCTACGGACCCTCCGGGACCGTCAAATCACAGGTCCGGGTTCGTTTACCCAAAACATTGAACGAAGTCAAATTAACTCATTTTATAGCTAAATTTTACCATATTTTTTTTATAGATTTTTATATTTAAGCTTTCTAGCTACGCGCCCAAACAGTGCACGCAAATCGAGGTTACTATAAATGAGTTTTTCAAGGCCTCAGAAATATAGAATTTAATTTAAAACAAGTGTTGACCGTTTGGGTCATCACATAGGAGGGTTAACAACCATTGTAACATAGGAAACATTCGGCGTACAAAGCTTAATTTTACTATTTTACGTTCAAACTAAATAGCTTTATCAATGCTTTCATTTTCACTTCGGAAATATCGAGCTCAGATCCAAGCTCATTATCTTCTTTTATTTAAGTCGTAAATCTTACTTTTTCTATTTTTAATATTATTTTTGTATCAAATCGATTCACTTGTCTATAAACCAAGTTATAAATTTATTTGTACTGTTTTATAGGTAAATAGTTTGCCACATACCGTGAGACATAGACAACTATGTAATTTCTTTGATCCATTCATTTATTATTAGCAAGTTTTGGTTATTTTCTTAGTAAAAATCAGATATGGCAGATAATGAAGTCAATAATGCTCAAAACATTGGAACACACATTGAACGTGAAGAAATATCCCAGCGTGATAATTCCATCAGCGAGTCCCATGACAAAGGGGATGAAACAACCCCTATTCGTGAAGGATAATATCCTCAGTATGTGCAGGGCCCACCCCTTGATGATGCAGAGAACGAACATGTTACTGAAATAGTTAAACTCCTGAGAGAGTAATAAAGAGTAGTCATGGATAACCTTTCAAAACAAGATCACGTGATAACTGAATTGAAGCAGGCATTATCGGGAACTTCCAACAATGCTAATGGAAGGGCTCCGGTTCATCATAAAGCTCCCACAAATGAGATGGAACAAAGGACCGATAACAACACTTCATGAGATAAGGTCAATTTTGACAAAATCGGAGGTACTGGTAGTGGATTTGGCAACAACAACATGAATGATCCTTCCAAAATCAAGCTCATGAGATTCATGAGAGAGATGAATGAGCGAATGGATTTGAATGCAAATGTGTTTCATGCTCAAATAGATTAGGTTTCAGATGCGGCAGCGGTGTTGAAGGGTCTGAATTCGAAAAAGTACATGAACTTGCCATTTAAACTAAGTGTGACACTAGAGTTGATCCCGAAAAGGTTCAAAATGGCAGATACATCTAAGTATGATGGGACTTCGGATCTATAGGAGCATATTACGACCTACACCATGACAGTGAAAGGAAATAACTTGGCTCAACATGAGATTGAGTTAGTTTTGTTGAAAACGTTTGGCGAAACCCTCACGAAGGGGGCCCTGACATAGTATTCCCTTACCTGAGTATTCAATAGACTCTTTTGAAATGCTCGTAGACTCGTTCATTAAAGCCCATGTTAGATCAAGAAAGGTCCTGGACAGGAATTAAGATATATTCAAAATTTCGCAAGGTGAATTTGAGCTGTTATGGGAATTCTTAATCAAATTCTAGAAAGAAAGGATCCTGCTACCAGCGGTTCCGAATGAATGGGCAGCGTAGACATTTATGGAGGTTCCCAATCCATTGAGTTCCGATGCGTCCAAATATTAAAGGAGAGCTTGCTTGAGTTTCAGGCGACCACATGGGTAGATGTCCATAATCACTACGAGTCATAGATAAGGATAGAAGATGACCAACTTGGTTCTTTGGTGTCATCCAAGAGACAGGGTTGCGATAAAAATCAGAATAAGTTTAAAAGTGATTTTGATATAGATCGGAGGTCCTCTAGAGGTCATTTTCTTACCGTACAAGAGGAACGATTGGCGTAATAGTAAGGCTTCTGGATGCTGCTCAACTACATTTCAATTCACAAAGAGCTCTAGTACAAAGAAAAGTGCTTTTGAAATTATTACCAGACAATAACTGCTACTGCCACACACTGTGAATTCTCCAAATATGTCAAATCTCCTCGAGCTGCTAGCTTTTCGAATGAATGGAATCGAAATTTGGAGATAGTGCAGAGCTATCTTTTTAAAGCCCAAAAGCGGATGAAAAATCATGCTGATCGAAATCGTCGCTTTGTTGAATACCAAGTAGGAGACGAAGTGATGGTAAAAATCCTAAAGTGATACCTCTTTGCAGTGGTACATGACCCTCGCCTATTGTAAAAGTAAATTGGACCCTTGTCCACTGAGAAGCCCATTAGGAAAGTTGCATACTGGGTAGATACCCAACCTAGTGGAAGATTTATCCAGTCTTTCATGTTAGCCTTCTAAAACCTTTTTAGGAAGACATGGAGGATCCTTCACAGATCTAACTCATTAACCCAGTATTCGAGGACTTAATTTAACTGGAAAAAAGTGTGTAGAAGCTATTCTCAATGATCAAGTGGTTAATGCTTCAAGGAAAGATCGCCAAGAGTTCTTGGTGAAATGGTAGAGTTGTGATACAGAGGAGAATACTTAGGAGAGGGAAGCAAACCTCAAAGCCGATAAGATCCTAATCGATGATTATCTTACAAGTACGACACCAAGGATGTCACCAACTCAGGAGGGGAAGAATATCATGGGCAGCTTTCCATCCATGCCCCAAGATCCCTTGGACACGCCCCGTGGCATTGTGGCAAGCCTCACAATGCCTAGAGCTATGGACGGCCCCATAGTCTTGTCTGTGCCAAGTGACAAGTGCGCATGTACTTATGTTTCCCCACCGATTGCCCTCACATGTGCCTAGCTACAGGCAAATGCCAACTGTGTCGCGCGCGTAGATATCACCGCACATGCAGACTCTGATGCTAAAGACAAGATTGCTGCCAAGGAACTTTCTTTTACCTTGTAGGAATCTAAGTCCTTTTCATTGTAAATATAGAGTAGTTTTGCTTCTTATATTTACATTATGTATTTGTAGCTTAGTTAGGTCAATTCCTGTAACTTTGGTTTGTTTTTTTAAAAAATTATTAAGGGGGATCAAGCAAGCAAATAATTCTCTGTACTGGTGTCTCTTCCTCTCGAAACTGTATTGCTTTTCTGTAATAGATTTCATTAATGCAATAAAGCTTTACTTCATTCTCATTCTCTTTTATGGTCTCTTAATTGCTCTGATATTGGTTTTCTCGTACGACATTGACAGTCTCGTCTGGATAGGTGTTGGGAGGCTTGCTAGGATGTCATGTGGTGTGTCCAATGGGTTATAGGGCATGGCTTGAAAGCCACCCATGCTTATGACATTCTCCCCCACCTGATTTGGTGACGTCTTTAGTGCTTTACTTGCAAGATAATTATCGATCAGGCTCTTGTAGGCTTAAAGGTTTGTTCACCTCCCCAAGTATTCGCATATGTATCACATCCCTGCCATTTCACCAAGAAATCTTGGCAATCTTTTTTGAGGCATGAACCATTCGATCATTGAGATTATCTTATACGCACCTTTTTCATTTGTATTAGGGCTTCAAATACTGGGTATTGTGAGTTGGTTCCGTGAAGGATCCTCTATGTCTTCCCGAAAAAAGGTTTCAGAATGCTGACATAGAAGACGTAATGAATCTTCCACCAAGCTGGGGTATCCACCCGGTATGAAACTTTCTCAATGCACTTCTCAATGGACAAAGGTCCAATGTACTTTTTCTATAGGCGAGGGTCATGTATCCCTTCATGGAGGAGGATGTTGATGGACTTCTTTTACCACACAATGATGCTTTAGTAATCTCTCAATGTTTTAGATTTTAAAATTAAGTGTGTTTTTATTTATCCAAGAAGTTCGGCCAATATCAGACAATGGATGATTTTGGAGCAAGCAAAGTTAATAGGGAATATCATTTCGGCAACAAAGCCTCTTGCTGGCTTCAATCTGACAAGTGTGATAACCCGAGGATAAATTTTACTGCCCATATACACCAAAGAAGTAACAAACACCACTTTGTTCTTAGTGGTAGATGGTGATATGGGCTACAATATAATCCTCAGGAGGTCGTGGATATACGAGATGAAGGTTGTGCCCTCAATGTATCATCAATTATATAAGTTTCTGCACCTGAGGGGATCAAACAAACAAAAGGAGACCAACTAGTGGCAAGGGAGATGAACACGATGACCATTTCCAGCAGCAAAGGAAAAAACCCAGCAAATAGCAATTACAGGAACTGGTGCCTTCTCCCTTTCTGATTGAAGATGACTGTAACACCTTAAAGTTTTGACTAATATTTTCATGCTCAATTGACCATCTTTATAATGAGGATATATTTTACTTTCAACTTCCTAAGTGTGAATTTGATGATAAAAGGAAAATTTCCTACTTTAGATCGTGTTAATTTGTGCAAAGAAGTCACGGTGTTACTATGTTTAATACTTAACATCATTTTGATGAATTGTTATGAAATAAAATAGATATACATAATGTTTTGGGAAGAAAAACTTCTATATTCTAAAGATATTTGGTAGGTTTGGCAACCACCTTTTTTATACGTATCCAAAGTTCATATATATTACTTTTGTGACTTGCTTTTCCATAACCTCCTCTCATATTTCATTACTTCATGCCAAAGAAAACCCCAACACTCTCTCATTCTTATCACATGAAATACTACATGAAAATCATCATAATTTTTCACTAAACCAACTAGCCAAACTAATTCTTGGGGAAGCTCAAGTTGCTCTTCTCTTTTGTGGTAAGTTACTAAACCCGATTTTATACTAGATAGATATTAGTATTTTTATCATATCTTCTTATATAGAATTCCATTTTAACTGAACCAAGATTTTATGAAATTCTATTTCATTAATCTATAACTCTTTTTCAGGTACCAAAACCTAGTTTTCCTTGTATTTACCCAAAAATGGGGTGATAAAGTACAGGGCACGTGCCGCCAAAATTTTCTATTTTACAAACCCTCCATGTACTACTATTAGTATTTTGAGCATAACAATTTTTGTACCAAAATGATATGGAGGTGATTCAAGATTTATTAAATTTCTAAGATATATATCTATTACTTTTATGAAGACCACATAGTCTGATTTGTCTGTTTACATATTCAAAACAGAATCACAACACGAGATAGTCGTACTGTCCAGAATTTCTATTTCAATATTTTAGGGTGATTGTCACCAATATCATGTTTAGTTCGATATTTTCAAATCACTAAAATATTTGATCATTATATATATATATATATATATATATATATATATATATATATATATCCTTGTAAAATCTAAGGGGAAGTGTTTGAGAAAATGAACGGATTTGGTTGGTCTATAGCGTAGATAATACGAAAAGCCTCGAGTTATGGTTGAATTGTTTTGTGGTAAAATACCAAGATTTGTGTATAAACATTATACACTTTTTACTTGTTGTAATAGTTTGAAATAACTTGAGATTTTGTTCCTCTTGTATTCAATTTATCTCGTTGTATCCATGTTATATCAAGTATTGTAAGATATTTGCTAAATCGCCCACTCGTACGGATTGCTTGATCATTTTGTATTCTTGGTGGGACTTTGTACTTCTTGTGGCAATGACATTGTTACTCATCTCAGCATGCCTATTGATTCATATGTTTTTCTATCTCAACTTTGTTATTCATCTCGGCATGCCTATTGATTCTTGGTGGGACTTTGTCCTTCTTGTGGCAGTGACTTTGTTACTCATCTCGGCATCCCTAATGTGATGTGGTCTCCTTTATGTAGGAACTATGTTGTGGCTTCTTCTTCTAATGGACCAATAGAAGCTGCTCATGAGGATTCAGATAACTCTTATGCCCAACCTCACTTACAGAAAGGGGTTGGAGAACATTTTTCTGATCTTAAATTTACTCATACTAGTGGATCTCAAGAGGGAAAAAATTAGGGTGCATAAGTTGGGCCACATCCTCATATGAGTCATAGTACTCCTATTGTTGATCCTCCTTTTCAGCAAATGGCTGACTTCTTTTGTCACTTGGCTGGAACAATGTCCGACCATAATGAAATAAACTTTGAGAAAATGAGAAAAATGGGTGGAGTTGAGTTTGATGGCACTGTTGATTCTACTGATGCTGAAAAATTGCTTAAGAACATAGAAAGTATTTGAGCAATTAGAGTGTTCAGAAGCTGCAAAATTAAGTATGCCATCTCACGGTTACAAAGGGGTACTTACGACTAGTGGGTAAGTATACCAAATGCCAAAGCAAAACCTCTGGTGCTTACTTGAGATGATTTTCTCAAATAACTCTGCATGACGTCATGTTCCACATGCTTATCGTAATGTGAAGACAAGGAGTTTCTGGATTATTGTAAAGAGGTATGTCTATTGCTGAATATCAACAAAAGCTTCTCATACTTTCTCGTTATGCTGGAGGTATTATCTATGATGAAAAAGATAGGTTCAAGTGATTCGAAAATGGTTTGATTGATTCTATCTGAAAGTCTGTGGTGGTCCTGCAACAAGAAATTTTTTCTAAACTAGTTACATCTGCTCTTACATAGGAAAGAATTGACAAGGAACAAGCTAGTAGAAATAAAAATAGGTTCATAAAAGCTAATTCAGATATTGGCGGTCCATCCAAAAGGGGAAGTTTGACAATTCAAAGGTTGGTAGTGTTCCCAAGTCAACTCAACGTAATCAAAATAGATCCAATATTTCTATTGGTAGCACTACAGATTATTGCCAAGGCAAGACTCGTATACCCACTCGTGCACAATATGAGAAGAATCACTATGGTACTTGCAAGAGAGATTATGGTTCTTGTTTTAATTGTGGGAGCTTTGATCACAAAGTGAAGGATTGTCCTAATCCTATCCCTAACCCTTCTCATACTGAAGGCTTAGTTCAGAAACTTACCACCATTCCTTCTCAAGGGAATAGAGGTGAAAGATCTAGAAACATTCAAACAATAGGTGCATGTAGATCTAATCAAGTTAGTGGCTCAAGAGCTACAGCACGAGCTTATGCTATGAGATAGAGGGATGACCAAGATGGGGAAGACGTGGTTGTTGGTAAATTTCACTTATTTGGCTTATGTGTTGGTACAATATTTGATCCCGGTTCTACATATTCCAGTGTTTGTTCATCCCTTATTTTTCCTGAAAATGTAAACTTATGAGACTTGATCGTGGTGTGCTTGTCAAAAGTCTTTTGGTTCATCAGGTTGTTTTTAATCAGATTTATCGAGGCTATCCCTTCATGATTCAAAATCTAGTCTTTCCTACTAATTTGATTGAAATGCCTTTCAAAGACTATGATGTCATCATCCATATGGATTAGCTTCACAGATACAATTCAGTAGTTGACTTTAGGTCAGAACGTGTAACCTTTAAAGCTCTTACATTTTCACACATTGTTATTCAAGGTGAAAGATAACTTAAATCTAATATTATATCCATGGCTGTGGCAAGAAAGATTATTAGTCAGGGTTGTGAAGCATATATTTCTCATATAGTTGATACACACCTAGAAAGTCCAAACCTTAAATATATACGAGTCGTATGTGAATTCCAAAGGTTTACCCTAAAAATCTTCATGGATTTCCCCCCAAAAGAGAAGTTGAATTTCCTATTGAGGTTATTCCTCGAACTTCTATAACTCCTTACCGAATGGCTCCAGCTGTTTGAAGGAATTGAAAATTCAATTGCAAGAACTTCTTGAGAAGGGTTTTATTCGCCCAAGTATTTCTCGTTGGGGAGCTCCTGCTTTATTTGTGAAAAAGAAAGATGGCGCTCTTTGGCTTTGTATTGATTCTTGGCAATTGAATAAGGTAACAATTAATAATAAATATCCATTGCGTAGGATCAATGATTCATTTGACCAGCTAAAGGGTGCTCGGTTGTTCTCAAAAATTAACTTGAGGTATGGGTATTCCCAAGTGCGAATAAGTGAGTAATATGTTCCTAAAACTGCTTTTAGGACTCAATATGGTCATTATGAATTTTTAGTGATGCCAGTTGGGTTGATAAATGCTCCTGTAGTGTTTATGAATCTAATGAATCGTGTATTCAAGCATTATATTTATTAATTTATGGTGGTATTTATTAATGATATTTTAATATATTCCAAGAATAGTGAAGATCATGATAAATATCTCCAGATTGTTTTGCAAATTTTGGAGGAAAGGCTATATGCCAAGCTTTCCAAATCTGAATTTTGGCTTAATGAAGTGGCTTTTCTGGGGTGTGAAAGTTGATCACGGTAAGATTCAAGCTATTGTTGAATGTAAACTGCTAAAAGTCCAACTAAAATAAGAAGTTTTTTGGGTTTAGCAGGATACTATAGAAGGTTTGTCAAAAGATTCTCCATTATAGTCTTTCCTTTGACTAAAGTTTTAAAGAAGGACATCAAGTTCATGTGGGATGAAAAATGCCAAGAGAGCTTTAAAAAGCTCAAATCTTTATTTACTAAGGCACCTATACTTACTCTACCAGCCGAAGGGAAAGAGTATGTGATATATAGGATGCTTCTCATCATGGTTTGTGTGACGACCCAAAGGGTCATCACCTGTTTCCTCACTCGTTCCGTACTTCCGAAGCCTTGAAAACCTTATTTTTTACTTGCCTCAATTTGCGTGCACAGTTCGGGCGCGTAGTCGGAAAACTTTTATGTTGAAATATGTGAATTCTGTGAAAAAATTTGAAGAATTTTGATATTAATATGATTACAGTTAACTTTGGTCAACATTTTTGGTAAACAGACCTGGACCCGAGATTGGACGGTCCCGAAAGGTCCGCAAAAAAATATGGGACTCGGGCATGTGCCCGAAGTCGAAATCCGAGGTCTAGAACCCGAGTAAAAGAATTTTTTTGTTAAATTGTTTTTATGAAATTATTAAGGAAAATGGAAAAGAAATTTGATCAAAAAGTAATGGTATCGGGCTCGTATTTTGGTTCCGATGCCGGGTACAAGTCTTATATATTGCTTAAGCACTTTTTGTGAAGTTTGATCGAAATCAGACGTCGTTTGACGTATTTAAGACCTAAATATCTAGATTTGGAAGTTTATAAAGTTTGAAATGAAAATAATGAGTTTTGAGGCTTGATTCAATGATTTTGATGTTATTTTGGCGATTTGATCGCTCGAGCAAGTTCGTATGATGTTTTTGAGTCAGTGTGCACATTTGGTTTGGAGCCCTGAGGGCTCGGGTGAGTTTTAGATAGGTATCGGGGTGGTTTTGCTCTTAGGAAAACTGCAGAAAATCTGCAACAGGTGCCCAGTGATTTTATTCATCGCGTTCGCGCTAGGACTCACGCGTTCGTGAAGCTTTAGCATAGTCCTTCATCACGTTCACATCTTATTCTCGCGTTCGCGTAGAGTAGTTGACTTAGAAGACTTAGCCTTCACTTTACTCATCGCGTTCTCTCTCGTACTCACGCGTTTGCGTTGTTCAGCCTCCCCGTTCACCGCGTTCGCGATCCCCTTATCGCATTCGCGTATAACAGACCCTGGGCCCCCAGCATTTCCTTCTCCGCATTTGCATTCCCCTTCATGCGTTCGCGATGTATTTCCCAGTTTACCCTTCGCGAACGTGACCCTCTCCCGCGAGTGCGAAGGTCAATTTTTCCCAGTGAATTTTTAAGTTATAAACAGAACAGTAGCTCAGGATTTTTATAAAAATACACGAACCCCTTTCTTCCCCAAGCACTTAGGCGTCCATTGAAGCTCCCTTCGATCAAAACTTCTTGGGTAAGCATTGTTCCACTTTTTTTCATCAATTTCCTTCATTAATTACTGAAATCCTAGCCCTAAATTATGAAATCAAAGTAGAAATTATGGGTTTTGGGTAGAGTTGGGGTTTTGAGATTTTTGGGTGATTCAACCTTAATTTGGGGTCGAATCTTAAAACAAATTATATATTTGGACTCTTGAGGTTATGGGTGATTGGGTTTTGGTCCTAGCCTCAAGTTTGGACCATGTGGGCTCGGTGTCTAATTTTGGGATTTTTGGAATAATGCTAGAAAATTCATATTTAAGATATGGGACGTTGCCATTGAGTCTTTATTGATATTATTAAATTGATTATGCCTAGATACCACTGTATTGGAGGTGGAACCTCGAGGTAAAGCAATAGTTGAGGATTAAGTGGATTTCAAGGCCTTGAGGTAAGTGTTTGGTTTAACCCTAGCTTGAGGGAATATGAGTTGAGTCTTGTTGCTAATTGCTTTGTGATCGAGTACGATATATAGGCATGGTGACGAGTATCTATACATTGGTGTCTAGCAAGACCGTGAGTCCTTATAATGTGATTAGCATGACTTGGTTGTGAACTCCGTGTTTATTGGAGAAATTCTATATGTTGGGAATAACATGAGAATGGTAAAATTATTATTTGATTCCTCGGAGCGTTAGCTCGAATTGCGATACGAATATTGAAAGTTTATGAAATGACTGGATTCTTTGGAGCTTTGGCTCAAAAATGGTAGAGTGAATTATAAGATAAGAAAAGTAAGACAAAGAAAGCGTTGTTGATTATTCCCTTGCCAGGACGTTTGGTTGAACTTGTTGGATTCTTTTCCCTTGCCGAGATTTTTGTTTGATGTTTGCTTATTGTTATGTCCCTTAATTGTGACTGTTGTTTGGGGAACCGGACTATTAAAGGATATTGAGGAGCGGGTTGTGCACCGCAACAATGACATTGAGGGTCGGGTTGCACGCCGCAACAATGATATTGAGGATCGGGTTGCGCGCCACAATAGTGATACCTGATAATGGTATGGGTCGGGTTGCACGCCGAAATAGTGGTATTTATGGAGCGCGTTGCACGCCGAACAGTGATATTTGTGGAGCGGGTTGCACGCCGCAACAGTTATTGATTCCATATGTGTGTATTGAGTATTGATTCCTTGTTCATTGTGAGTCTAAGCTGCTCTAGTTTGTTACTTGGGATTACTGTTGATATTGTATATCCCTTGGCATGTTTCCCCTCCCATGTTGTTAATTTCCTTGTATTCAATATTTTATCGTATATTTATAACTGCACAGGTTTATGTGGTGTCCAGTCTAGCCTCATCACTACTTTGCCGGGGTTAGGCTAGACACTTACCAACACATGGGGTCGGTTGTGCTGATACTACACTTCTGTGAATTTTTGCACAGGTCCAGGTTTTGAGGAGCAGCAGCAGTAGTAGTACGGGAGCAGGATTTCATTATTACGAGACTGAGGTAGCCTTGCAGGCGTCCGCAGGCCCGACGTGTCTTCTTTATGTTCTCTTTTAGACTGTTACCTCATTGTTTTCGAGACAGACAACTTATATATTTCTTTCTGACCATTGTTTTTAGTACATCTTTAGTAGTTCGTGAGTAATGTGACACCAAATCTTGGGTAGAGGTTTTAATGACTATTTTGCGTTTTGATTCGTATTTATAAATCAGACTTCCACTATTGTACTTATTACATTTCATGTTCTATATTGATGTTATGAACTGTTAAAATAATTGTTTAGTAATGGAAACGGTAATTAAGTTGGCTTGCCTAGCTACCACGAGTAGGCGCCATCACGATTCTGATGGTGGGGAAATCCGGGTCGTGACACGTTGGTATCAGAACACTAGGTTACATAGGTCTTACAACTCACGGACAAACTTAGTAGAGTCTTAGGGGTAGGTACGGAGACATCTGTACTTGTTCCCCAGATATCTATTGAGTTAGGAAAAATCTCTCATTTATTCTTTCTTGTCGTGCGATTTGGTTTCTCAAATGCTGATTGAATTTCTACTCTGTTCTTTTGCAGATGGCGAGAACACGCGCTTCCTCATCCACCGATCAGCAGTCCGAGCCCTATGCAGCTCCCGCTAGGAGAAGAGGACGTTGCCACGCTAGGGGTCGATGTAGGGGCAGAGCCCAGCCACCAGCAGCAACACCAGTGGCAGACCCTCAGGTTGGCCTTGAAGAGGAGGTTCCGGCCCCAGCACAGACAGTTTCGGTGGGTCCATCTCAGGTCCTAGAGGGGTTTATTACTACCCCAGTTCTTCAGCACGCCTTGGTCCAGTTGGTTGGCCTCATGGAGAGTGTCACCCGAGCAGGATTGCTTCCTGCAGCTCCAGCCACTTCCTAGGCTAGAGGAAGAGCCCAGACTCCTGATGCACGTACTCCAGAGCAGGTAGCTCCCCAAACTCAAGTTACACTAGTTCAGACAGCTACGGCAGTTTAGCTGGGGGTAGTTGCATAGACCGGTGATGGAGCGGCTATGTTCACAGATGCTTTATAGAGGTTGGACAGGTTCACCGAGCTCTTCACTTCTTCATTCAGCGGAGCTTCTTCTGAGGACCCCCAGGATTTCCTATATAGCTGCCACGAGGTTCTTTGGAACATGCGCATTGTGGAGTCCAATGGAGTTGATTTTGTGGCTTTTCGTTTATCTAGATCTGCCAAGACTTGGTGGAGGGATTACTATTTAGCCAGACCAGCAGGGCCGCCGCCTTTGACTTTGGATCAGTTCTCGGAGTTGTTCCCAGAGAAGTTTCTTCCGGTTACTCAGAGGGATGCTTATCGGAGGCAGTTTGAGTGCCTCCAGCAGAGGTCTATGATGGTCACCCAGTATGAGACTCGGTTTATCGATCTAGCTCGACATGCCCTCGTCATACTCCCCACTGATAGAGAGAGGGTGAGGATATTTATTGATGGTTTGATCCAGCCTATTCGTGTTTAGATGGCCAGAAGGGCGGGTAGTGACATTACTTTTCAGCAGGCGGCCAATGTGGCCTGGAGGATCGAGATGGTTCTACCACAGGGGGTGGTTATAGGGCAGACAAGAAGCCCCGTCACTCAGGTCGATTTGGTGGTGCCTCATCTGGAGGCAGGGATTCTTATGCTAGGGTCCAATCTTCAAGGCATTTCCAATTAGCCCTCCAGGCTTCACAAGGTGTCTCAGGTGATTGTCATTTTTGTGGGCAGTATTCTGATCAGCAGTCCATCAGTGCACAGCCTCTTTAGAGTGTTCATACAGGTCATTCGGGCCGTCAGGGCCAGTCTCATCGTACAGGGGGGATGTTATGAGTGTGGTGAGTATGGTCACATCAGGAGAGCTTTCCCGAGATTGAGGGGTACACAGTCATAGCAGTAGGGTCCTCGCCCCATGATTCAGGCACCAGTTGACCCACAGCCTGCCCAGCCAGCCAGGGGCGGGGGTAGGGATTATAAAGGTGGAGGTCAGGACCGTAGAGGTAGAGGTCGTACCGCCAGAGGTAGGGGTCAGCCGGTGGCCAATCGTCCTAGAGACATGGTTCAGGGAGGTGGGGCTGAGCCCCAGTTTTATGCTTTGCCAGCCAGGCCAGAGGTGGAGGCATCAGATGTTATTATTACAGGTACTATTCTGGTTTGTGATAGAGATGCGTCATTGTTATTTGACCCTGGGTCTACATATTCATATGTGTCTTCCTATTTTGCACCCTGCCAGGCTATGTCTAGTTATGCTTTGGACATTCCTGTTTATGTGTCTACACCGGTGGGTGACTCCATAGTAGTCGACTGGGTGCATCTTTCCTGTGTGGTTGTGTTTGAGGGTCTTGAGACCCGTGTTGATCTACTGCTATTAGATATGGTGGATTTTGACGTTAAATTGAGGATGGATTGGTTGTCCCCGTATCATTCCATCTTGGATTGCCATGCCAAGACGGTGAGCTTGGCCTTTCCAGAATTGCCCCGACTAGAGTGGAGAGGGACCTCAGGTCATGCCACTCACAGTGTTATTTCCTATGTTAAGGCTCGATGCATGGTCAAGAAGGGGTGTTTAACTTATTTGGCATTCGCGACTCCAGCACAGAGGTTTCTTCTATTAACTCGGTTCCTATTATTCGAGAGTTCCCCGAGGTCTTCCCTTCAGACCTGCCAGGTATGCTGCCCAACAGGGACATTGATTTCTGTATTGATCTGGTTCCGGGCATGCCGCCCATTTCTATTCTGCCATATCGCATGGCCCCGCTAGAGTTAAAAGAGTTAAAGGACCAATTGCAGGATTTACTAGAGAAGGGTTTTATCAGGCCTAGTGTTTCTCCTTAGGGTGCACCAGTGTTATTTGTAAATAAGAAGGATGGTTCGATGAGGATGTGTATTGATTACCGGCAGTTGAACAAGGTGACGATAAAGAACAAATATCCACTGCCGAGGATTGATGATTTGTTTGACCAGCTTCAGGGAGCAAGGGTGTTCTCTAAGATAGACTTGAGATCTGGCTATCATCAGCCAAGGATTAGGGCATCTGATGTCCCTAAGACAGCATTCCGCACTCGGTATAGGCACTACGAGTTTTTAGTCATGTCATTTGGGTTGCCTAATGCCCCAGTAGCATTTATGGAGTTGATGAATCGAGTGTTTAGTCCTTATTTAGACTTGTTCATGATAGTCTTTATAGACGATATTCTGGTATACTCCGGCAGTCGGGAAGAGCATGAGCAGCACCTCAGAGTGGTTCTTTAGACTCTGAAGAATAGTCAACTATATGCTAAGTTTTCCAAGTGCGAGTTTTGGTTGAGTTCGATTGCATTTCTGGGTCATATTGTATCAGTAGAGGGAATTTAGGTGGGCCCAAAGAAGATTGAGGCAGTCAAGAATTGGCCTCGACCAGCTTCGGTGATCGAGATTCGGAGTTTCTTGGGCTTAGCAGGTTATTACCGTCAGTTCGTGAAGGGATTTTCGTCTATTGCAGCCCCGATGACCAGATTGACCCAGAAGGGTGCCCAGTTCAGATGGTCAGATGAGTGTGAGGTGAGCTTTCAGAAGCTCAAGACAACTCTGAACACGACACTGGTGTTGGTTTTACCCATGGGTTTAGGGCCTTACATAGTCTATTGTGATGCTTACCGTGTTGGACTTGGAGCAGTATTGATGAAGGATAGCAAAATAAATACAGAAGCGACAATTCATTAACGAATATTTTTGAAAATAAAATAAAATCCGAATTTCGATACAACTGCCCAAAACCGGGGTGTCACTGAGTTCATGAGCATCTAAAGGAGAACATAGTATATTGTAATGTTTAAAAAAGACAAACTGAAATACATCTAGAGATAAATAACGAGAGTCAAGGCATGCGGACGCCGAATAGATACCTCAATAGTCTCCTGAGCCTGCGGCCTCGATCATCGACTACCATTGGGACTAAAAGTGCCTGGATCTGCACATAGGGCGTATGGGGTAATGTGAGTACACCAACTTAGTAAGTAACGAGTCCAAACTATAGACTGAAAGGTAGTGACGAACTCAACCTCAACACAAATAGTAGAGACAATGTGCAGAAACATAGGCATGCTTTTAGTTAAATAGATAGCTCAAAGTAATATGGTAAATGCAGATCTGAACAGTTTAAGATATAATATACTCAACTTCCTCTACATACCAATACATCAACTGTATGAAATGTACAATGTTCTCCGACTCTCAAGAAATCAACCACTCGGTCCTGACTATGGTCATCCAGCCCAAGGAAATCAGTCTCAGAACATATACAACACTGAATGTAAGTCACTTAGTACCGAGGAAAAATGGTCAATCCATCCCTGTGGAGAAATCCATCTCCAGGTATATATAAATACTCAACCACTCGGTATTATATATGGCCAACAGGCCCATGGAAATCCATCCTGGAACATACTCAAACTGATAATAACTTACTTGGTACAGAGGAAAAAAAAGTAATCCAACCCTGTGGAGAAATCCATCTCCAGATATTAATACTTCGGACAAATCAATGTCCAGGGAAATACATCCCTCGATAGTATCATCCGCGCCCACTAGGGTGTACAGACTCAGGAGGGGCTTATACGGCCCAAGCATTATCACAATCAATAGAATTGTTGCGGCGTGCAACTAACCCCATAACTGCCACTCATAATGAGGCTCTCGGACTCACTCAGTCATCACTCTCCAATCTTACCCACGGGCTCATAATGTCATGGAAACTAGCCGAGAAATAATGATATGTTATGCCAATAATGAGAATTGAGACTGAGATATGATGTGAAATGCATGAATATGACTAAGTAAAAAAATAATAGTGAAATTAGTAAGGTGATACCATTAAGGCTCCCAACAGTATTGGCGTGAAGCCCTAACATGATATCTAGCATGTTTTGTAGCTCAAATACTTTATCACATAATGGAAACACGGATATCAACAAAAAAGAGTCACTAAATTGTGCCATGGAATGAACCAGGTCACAATTCTCATGGTGCATGCCCGCATACCCGTCACATGGCAAGTGTGTCACCTCAATACTATCCACTTAACACATAGCTCAGAGTATCAAACCCTTATAACCATGTTTGAAAGCATTATGTACCTCAAACTGAGCAAAAAACGTACTCCGCAATGCCCTTGACTCTCAACTCGGCCTATGAATGCCCCGAATCTAGCCACAAAAAATACAATACGATCAATATAAGCTAAAGGAATCAATTCCACAAGAAAAACACCAATTCATAACCAAAATCCGAAATCAGCTCCAATGCGACCTCGAGCCTACAACTCTAAATCCGACAAAAGTTACAAAACTCGAAAGCACATTCACTCACAAGTCTAACCATACCAAATTTACAAAAATCCGACCTTATTTGGTCACTTAAAACCCCAAAATCCATTCTCCACCCTAAATCCCCAAATTTTTAGCTCAAATCCCTTATTAGATGATGAATAAAGCCATGGATTCATCAAATTTATACCATTATGGGTTAGAATCACTTACCCTAATGTTGCTCCTTGAAATCCTTCGAAAAATCGCCTCTCTCCCTAGCTCCTTAAGTCTAAAATTTAAAATGGAGAAAAAAATCTAGAGCTGGGGTTTTTCTGCCTAGTAATACTACACATGTGATCCTATTTCCGTACCTGCGAAACCGTATCTGCGAAAAGGGCGCCACTTCTGTGGAATTTCATTAAAAGAACCGACTCCTCTTCTGCGATCACCTATCCGACCAAGCCGCACCTGCGACCCAATTGCATACCTGCGCCTCAAAATCTGCTTCTGCGACCTTGCACCTACGGTTCCCACTCCACAGGTGCAAAAACACCAACAACAGCAGCTTCAGCTACATTTTTCCAACTCTAAACACTCCCATAACTACCCGAAAGCATCTCGAGGCCCTCGGGAAGACAACTAAATGCACCAACAGATCCAACAACATCATATGAACTTAGTCCAATCATCAATCACCTCGAACAATATCAAAAATATAAATTACACATGGATTCAAGCCTAATGAACTTGGAAACTTCCAAATTTTACAAACAATGCCAAAACCTATCAAATCACATCCGAATGAACTCAAATTTTGCACACAAGTCAGAAATGACACCATGAACCTACTCCGACTTTCAAAAATCAAATCCAACCTCGATATCAAAATTTCCACTGCCGATTATAATCCAAAATTCCAACTTTCGCCAATTAAAGCCTAATTCTTATACAGACCTCCAAATCATATACTGAACGGGCTCCTAAGTCCAAAATCACCTAACGGATCTAACATAACCATCAAAATTCAAATCTGAGGTCGTTTACACATAAGTCAACATCCGGTCAACTTTCCTAACTTAAACCTTCTCACAAGAAACTAAGTATCTCAATTCACTCCAAAACCATTCCGGACCCGAACCAACTAATTAGGTAAGTCAAAATACAGCTGAAGAACACAAAAAAAGCAGGAAATGGTGAAACGAGGCCATAACTATCGAAATGAATGGCTGGGTCATTACATTAAGGCCGAAGCGTTCGAGAAGGTATGAGAAAAATAAGTCATTAACTTCATCTGGTATATATAGATTTGAGATACCATCCGAGATTGTTCGCGACAATGGGAAACAATTCATTGGTAGCAAAGGGCAAAGGCAGGCAAAATCGATGAAAAAAAGTACTCCAAAACCTGATAAAGAGGTTGACCGGTTCAAAAGGGAAATGGAATGAAATCTTGCCCGAACTCCTATGGGTATACCTTATGACTTCGAAATTGAGTACCAGGACCACCCCATTTTATTTGGTCGTTGGATCCAAAGACTTAATACCAGTCAAGGTAGAGGAATTGAGCCTCAAGTTCCAATACGCTAATGAAGAGTCAAACAACGAGGCTATGATCATGAGCCTATAACTATTATATGAAAGGTGGGAAACTGCTCTGGTTCAGTTGGCAGTCTAGAAGCAGCAAATAAAAAGGTATTACAACCAAAGAGCCACCCTCTGACACTTTAAAGTAGGGGACTTGGTATTGAGAAAGGTAACACTACATACCAGGAACCCAAACGAAGGGATACCGAGCCTGAATCGGGAAGGACCATACCAATTCGTCGGAATAACAGGCAGAGGCTCATATAAACCGAAGTGGACAATGGTGTGCAGCTACAAAACAATTGGAACGTGGCACACTTAAAGAGGTATTATTAATAAGGTACGAACTTAATTCCTTTTTAATTTTGTTATATTACGGGCTAATGTATTCATGTGCTAGACCAAGAGCGAATATGTCTATTATATCTGAAAGCACGTATTGCACTCTTTTTCCCTTTAACCGGTTTTCTTTCAAAGTGGATTTTTCGATAAG
Source organism: Nicotiana glauca (assembly GCA_026770625.1). Classification (NCBI taxonomy): domain Eukaryota; kingdom Viridiplantae; phylum Streptophyta; class Magnoliopsida; order Solanales; family Solanaceae; genus Nicotiana; species Nicotiana glauca. Next base: position 43,612 of record MU764575.1, on the reverse strand, counting down.
GTTTTTAACAAGCCAATAGTAAAATGTGATACCTTAGATTTGAAAACTAGATCTAAATCGGAATTAGTGATCATTGGCATCAAATCAACAATATCCGAGCCCCCACAAGTTAGGCCTCGAATACTGGGGGCCATTACTCCTAGATTAAGATCTTTAGCAGGGGAAAAGAAAACTTTTGTGTCAAAAGCTAAGGCGTGGTGGTTACGATTCACTATGAGGGTCAAACAGTCATACGAACCGTGCCCACATAGTCTACTCTTTCCATAACACAAGCTTTATGCTCCTTTGATCTTGTATCTTGCATATTAAGCAATGAAAGAAATTTTTACTTTCCTTAAACTTTATTACTTTGCATTTTATTTCTTCAATAATGGATCCTAAAGCCCACGAGCTACCCTTACTTAGGGAATGTCGACCAATAAGAATTAGGATGACTCGGGATATCGAGTGAAGGCACCAAACCTATTAGGTAGTGCCCAAATATGAAAGGCTACAACAACCCAAAAAATCGCTCGGAGACATCCGAAGTCCGTACTCAAAAAGTAAGGCCCTTAAAAAAAATTGAAACCCATTAAAAGTTTACCCTTGGAAAAAACATCATCTAAAAATTCTTAAGCATCTTCAAGGCCTTCGATTTTACCGAAGATTACAAGCCACAAGTAACCCGAATTCATATCGAAGTCGGGGCCCATTTAGACCTCCAAAAAATGGATACATCTGATTTTATGCTACGAAACTAATGTAACAACCCGTCCGGTTATTTCAAGAATTATATCCCCATTTCCCCATTTATGCTTCTTTTTGTGTTCTTAAACTATATTATGATATGTTGGGTCAGTTGGTTTGGGTTTGGAGTGGTTTCGGAGAGAATTTGAGACACTTAGTCTCTTTTGTGAATGCTTAAGTTGGAAAAGTAGATCAGATATTAACTTATGTGTAAACAATCACAAATGTGAATTTTGATGGACCATTAGCTCCGTTAGGTGATTTTGGACTTAGGAGTGCATTCGGAAGGTATTCTGGAGGTCTATAGGAGAATTTGACTTGAATTGGCAAAAGTTGGAGATTTGGCAATTTCGTCGCTAGTGGAAAATATGATATCGGGGTGAGAATGGATTTTCGGAAGTTTTAATAGGTTCATGATGTCATTTGTGACGTGTGTGTAAAATTTGAGGTTAGTGGTTTGGTAGGTTTCGGCGCCGTTTGTAAAATCTGGACATTTAGAAGTTCTTAGGCTTAAATCCGAGGGTGAATTGATATTTTGATGTTGTTTTGACTGATTTTAAGGCTCGACTAAGTTTTTATGGGGTTATACACCTTGTTGGTATGTTCAGTTGAGGTACCAACGGCCTCGGGTTGATTTCGGGTGGTTAACAGAACAAGTTTAGAAATTAGAGGAGTTGCTGAAGTTAGAACCCAACTGTCATAGTTGTACCTGTAGAGTGAGAGCCGTAGGTGCGAGCCCACGGGAGCGGCTAAGGAGTGAAAAATGCATCCACAGGGGACTTGAGAAGGAGGCGTAGATAAGAAATTTTTCCTACACCTGCGAGAGGCGTAGATGCGGGTAGGCAAGCACATGTGTGAGACTGGATACACATGTGCGAGGTTGTTTCCGCACCTGCGATGATCCCAGAAGCAGTCATGAGGCACAGATGCGGTCCCGGGGATTTAAGTAATCTTTCGTAGATGCGGAGATTTTTGTGCAGAAGCAGAACACATGTGCGCATTTTGGGACGCAGGTGCGAAAGGCCTAGGCAGAACCTATAAATAGAAGACTTCGCGAATCTTTGTTCATTTCCACCATTTTCAAGTCGGACCTTGGATCTATTGGAGTGATTTTGAATGGAATTCAAGGGTTTTTTAGTGAGGTAAGTTGCTTGAGCTCTAATACTCATAGCTATGGTGTTTTCCCATTGATTTCCTACCTAATAAGTGGAGTTTTGAATAAAAATTGGGGGTTAGGGCTTGGAATTTTGGAGAGAGTAATTTGAGGATTTGAGGGACCAAATGATGTCAGATTTTGATCAAATTGGTATGGGTAGACTCGTGAGTGAATGTGCTTTCTAGTTTGGTGACTTTTTTCGGGTTCCAACACATGGGTTGGGGGTCGAGTTTGAGTCGATTTTGGGATTTATGTCCAATTAAGTAGATTTCGTGTGGAATTGCTTCCTTGGCCTATATTGATGGCATTGTATTACTTTTGGGTAGATTCGGGATGTTTGGAGGCTGATTCGAGAGTCAAAGGCATCGCAGAGTAGGATTTTGTCTTGGTTAAGGTAAGTGACGCTTCCAAACATTGTTCTAAGGGTTCAAAACCCCAAGCTACATGTTATGTTGTTAGCAATGAGGTGATGCATATGCCAAATGACGGGCGTGCACCATGAGAATCATGACCTGGTTCATTCCATGGCAATATTTAATGACTCTTTCTTGTTGATTCGAGTGTCCATTATATGATAAAAGTAATTGAGCTGCAAACATGCTAGATACCATGTTAGGGCTTCACACCGATACTGTTGGGACCCCTAGTGGTCGTTTCTTGCTGTCATTTTATTGATTTCACTATTATTGGTACTCAGTCATATTCGTGCATTTCATATCATTTCTCAATCTCAGTTGTTATTATTGGCATAGCATATCCTTGTTTCTGGGCTAGTTTCTATGACATTGTAACCCTGTGGGTGAGACTGGAGAATGATGACTAAGTGAGGCCGAGAGCCTGATTTTGAGTATTAGTGTTGTAGTAGTTATATTGATTATGATAGATCCTAGGCCTTAGGAGCCCCTCCGGATTCTGCACACCCACAGTGGGCACGGATGATATGATTAAGGGATGGATCTTCCCTAGACATGGATCTTGTCTGAAGCATTGGTACCTGGAGATAGATATTCCAAGATTGATCTCCCTGGGCTGGATAGCCATATACAGTACCGAGTGGTTGAGAACTTGAGAGTGGAAGTACATGGTGCATTTCATACATTTTGTGCATTGGCACATAGATGTTAACTAAACTATATATCTCACATTATCCAGATGTATATTTACTTTATTGTGAGCTAAATATGTGAACTGCAAGCATGCCTACTTTTCTATACAGTTAACTTCTATTTACCTATTGAGGTTAAGTTCGTCACTACCTATCGGTCCATAATTTGGACTTGTTACTTACTGATTTGGAGTACTCACGTTACCCTATGCACCTTGTGTGCAGATCTAGGTATCTCTGGCCATGGTAGCACCTGCTTATTATTCTCTGCTGCTGATCACTAGAGATAGTAAGGTAGTTGTCTGGCGACCACAGCCCTGCTTTCTTCTTCTCTATCTTCCCCGTAGTTGTATTTTGGATTTTCAAAGACTATAATAGTCTTATTGTTAGCAGGACAATTTAGTAGTGGCTTATGACTTAGTGACACCCCGATGCTTGGGGTTTTACTTTCTGCACTTCTAATTTTGAATTCAACTCTTGTTTTATTATGAATTTCTGTTAAACATGATATCTTTTGGCGTAGCTTTTAATGAATTACTACAGTATTGTGAAAATTGGCTGGCCTAGTACTATTGATAGGTGCAACCATGTTAGGCTTGAGCTTAGGATCATGACAAGTTAGTATCAGAGCCTAAGTTGCATATGTCTTACAATTCATGAGCGAGTTTAGTAGAGCCTTGCCATTCGGTATGGAGACATCTCTACTTATCTTCGAGAGGCTGCAGAACCCTTAATAAACTTCACATTCTTGAATTCTTATCATGCAAATCTATTGATTTTGGTAACTAAACTTCTGTTATTCTATTCTCTCACAAATATTTAGGACATGTGCTACCGGTCAGGACCGACAGCCACTGGTACCACCAGTTGGGGTTGCGGAAGGCCAAGATCGCGGTTGAGGACGTGCAAATCCACCAGTTTCCCCCTATTGGGACCAGGTCCCAGTTGTTGATGCACCAGCAGGATCAGCTTAGGCACCAGTTGTGCCCTTCATGATTCTAGGTCTTTAGGAGACCTTAGCTTAGATTCTTACCGTGTGCACCAGTCTTGCTCAGGTGTTCTCTATTTCTACTACAACATCAACTTCCCAGGTCGTGAAAGGAACTCAAACTCTCATTGCCCGCATACCCGAGCAGTTTATTCAGTGACTTCAGACACCGGGGGCACCACCAGCCCAATTGGTTCTAGCTGCTCAGGACTATGTGGTTCCTGCCATGCCTGAGGATGAGAAATGTAGATTGGAGAAGTCTGGTAGACTTTAGCCTCCAAATTTTAGTGGCGCAGAGGGCGAGGATGCCCAGGGTTTCTTGGATAAGTTTAGAGTATTCTCCGTACAATAGGTATTTTAGAGACCAGTGGGGTCTCGTTCACTACTTTTCAGTTCTCTAGAGCTGCCTTCACTTAGTGGGAGGCTTATGAGAGGCGTATGCTGGTTGGTGCAGCACCCTTTACATGGCAACAATTCTCCATTCTCTTCCTGGAGAAGTATGTGTCGCAGTCCCGCAAAGAGGAGCTGCGTAGATAATTTAAGTAGTTGTGTCAAGATGATATGACTGTAACACAGTTTGAGATGAGATTCTTTGAGTTCACATGTCATTCTATGTAGCTAGTTCCCACAAATAGGGAGAGGATCATGAGGTTCATAATGGCCTCACTTATCAACTGCGGATTCTTCTAACTAGAGAGGGGGTGTTTGGTTCTTTTGAGAAGGTTGTTCACATTGTTCAGGATATATAGTCGGTTTACCGCCAGAAGCGAGTAGATAGGGAATTCAAGAGGCCTCTTATATCTAGTATTTTTGGTAGTGATCCTTTGGGAGGTCAATTTCACCACGGCAGGGGTCGTCACTACAAGCATGCTCAAACGGCTCGTCCAGCTCACTGTGATGCATCATCTTGCCATGGTTCTCACAATTCACATTAGGGACATTCATATCGCAGTGCCCTTCCAGCTTAAAGTTCGTCTCATGCATCATCAGCTTAGGGTTCATCTATGCCTTGTCCTTCGCGTGGGTATCCCGGTGCTCGGGGCTCCCTTCAATCCCCACCGCCATTAGAAGGGAGAGGCTGCTTTGAGTATGGAGATTTGGATCATATCAAGAGATTCTATCCCCGCCTTATAGAAGGTCATCCCAGCAGAGGAGTCAGCATTCGGCTTCAGCACCAATTACTTCCCCACCTGTTGAACCATCTCGGGGTGGAGGCCAGTTAGCTAGGAGTCTCCCTAGAGAGGGAGGCTGGTTAGATGGCGATCAGGCTCGTTTCTATGCACTCCCTGCTAGACCAGATCTTGTTGCTTTAGATGCTGTGATCACAGGTATTAAGGGTGACGGAGGGATCATACCATTCGAGCATTTTTTTTCTTGACTTGAAATGGGAGCAGGTTTGAAAAAGTATCTCAGTTTTCCGCAGGGATGCCTCTGTATTATTTGGTCCTGGTTCCACTTTTTCATATGTGTCATCATATTTTACTCATTATTTTGGTATGCCCCGTGGGTCTCTTATTTCATCTGTTCATGTATCTACTCATGTGGGCAATACTATTATTGTGAACCACGTATATCGATCTTGTATGATGACTATTGGAGGTTTGGAGAGTCGAGTAGGCATTTTGCTGCTTAGTATGGTTGATTTTAATGTGATATTGGGCATGCACTAGTTGTCTCCTTGCCATGCTATTCTAGATTGTCACGCTAAGGCAGTGACGTTGGCTATGCCGAGGTTGCCACGCATTGAGTGGCGGGGTTCAATGGACTATGTTCCTAGTAGAGTGATTTTATTCTTTAAGGCCCAGTAGATGGTTGGGAAAAGGTTTCGTTCTTATTTGGCCTTTGTGAGGGATGTTAGTGCAGAGACTCCTATTATTGATTCAGTTCCAGTGGTAAGAGGTTTTTCGAATGTGTTTCCTGTAGACCTGTCGGGCATGCCAGCGAAAAGGAATATTGACTTCGTTATTGATTTGGTGCCGGACAATCAGCCTATTTCTATTTCATCGTATCGTATAGCACCAGTGGAGTTAAAATAATTGAAGGAGAAGCTTCAAGAACTCATTGATAAGGGGTTTATTCGGCCTAGTGTGTCACCTTGGGGTACACCTATTCTATTTGTGAAGAAGAAGGATGGCACTATGAGAATGTGCATTGATTACAGGTAGTTAAACAATGTCACAATCAAGAACAAGTATCCCTTGCCTCGTATTGATGATTTATTTAACCGACTTTATGGAGCGAGGATGTTCTCCAAGATCGACTTGAGGTCAAGGTATCATCAGCTGAAGATTAGGGACTCAGGCATTCTTAAGATAGCTTTCAGGACCTGATATGGTCACTTTCAGTTCTTTGTGATGTCTTTTGGGCTGACCAATGCCCCATCAATGTTCATGAATTTGATGAACAACGTTTTTTGGCCATACTCGACTCATTTATTATTGTATTCATTGATGATATACTGGTGTACTCTCATAGCCAAGAGGAGCACGATGGGCATATGTGAGTTGTATCGCAGCAGTTGAGGAAGAAGAAACTTTATGCTAAGTTCTCCAAGTGTGAGTTTTGGCTTGGTTCAGTGGCGTTCTTGGGGGACGTGGTGTCCAGTCAGGGTATTCAGGTTGATCTGAAGAAGATAGAGGCGGTCCAGAGTTGGCCCAAACCGTCCTCAGTCCTCAGCCACAAAGATTAGTAACTTTCTTGGGTTGGCGGGTTATTACTCGGTTCGTGCAGGGTTTTTCTTCTATTGCATTACCCTTGACCAAATTGACCCAAAAGCGTGCTCCTTTTAGGTGGTCGGATGAGTGTAAAGTGAGCTTTCAGAAGCTCAAGACTGCCTTGACCACACCTTCAAGACTGCTTTGGCACTATGAGAGTGTAGGTTATTCAGTATTGAGTTTGTGAAAATATTATTATTTACTCTGAAATTTTTACTTTTCTACTATTTGATTGAAGGAAAACCTATAATTTCAAAAATATTAATTAGGAAACTAAATTAATTAATTATTGTTGGCTTGCCTGACAGCGGTGTCCGACGCCATCACGATCTTTAATGGATTTTGAATCGTGACAAGATAACTCAAGTTTTCCTTCTTCGTCAATGTAAGAATTCTATCTCGCTCTGTTCTTGATAAATCACACATTCATAAATTTGTGCTAAATAAAATTATAATATGAAATATTGTATCTTTTTGCCTAGTAAAGCGGTATGAAATTAATTAAAATTTAATGACCTATTGGATAAACTTTGTCCTTTCATTATTGCATTAAGATTATAAGCTATAATTTATTTCATATCATATTTGTAGACTCAAAATCAATGGTTATGGTAAATTAGTCTAAAGTGCAAATTTATCTTTTAAGTACGTTTTTCTAGTGTCTGCATTAAGCATGAAAGTTCTGTTCGACAATTCTGAAAAATGTTGAATCATTATTTTTCTCTTTGTTATGAACTTACCACTTGCGATCAATTGCAGTGTATTAGTTTTAGTGTAGGATCTAATGAAATCGGAGTATATTTTGTGCTCCTAGCTAAAATATGTTTCTACAATTCAAATAATGTTTGAAATTAACTATTGATACATATTTTCTTTGAATATTTTCTTCACCAATTTTCGCTATTAAACTTTGTGTTATATGTTTATACGTAGTTTCATTATACATAGCTCATTGAAATTATATATTCTTCATTTATATTTTTTTCTGTAAATTTTCTCTTTTGAGTTTTTTGTTCCTTTTATAAATTTAAATTATTAATTATATTTAAATACGTTGATTAGCTTAAAAACCTTTTTTCATAGTTTTGATTTTACTTGGCAAGTTATTATTATTGTAAATTAATACGCATCTAAATGATTAAATGATAAAGAATCATCATTTTTTTTTCAATATTAAATAAATAATTTAAAACTTTTATGACAAACAACATCATTTATGAAAGAGAAATTGGGTTAGATCCGATAGCTATATATGTAAAATGAAAACCTCCAAAAATGGGATTCATCACCTTGACAACTGATGGAGCCTTCCACCAAAATAAAGCTACAGCAGGTTTTGGGGAGCTATTTAGAAATAACAGAGGTGATTGGATTATGGGCTATGCGGGCAACTACCCAGCATCAAATGTCATTGATATTGAATTAATGGCCATACTACATGCATTGCAAACAGCAATCCACCATAAACTATCTCCTCTGGAAATTCAAATGGACGCAAAGCAGGTAATGTGCTAATTAACAACAATGCACAATACTCATCTTTGTTACTTGGTTGCAGGTTCCTGATCCACAAGCTGCGCAGTCCACATGCTAGCACTTTTTGGACTTCACCTATTGGGCAATAACATCACCTTTTTTTAGGATCCTCCACCTTTTCTCTCATACCTCGTCATGCATGACAAAAGGGGCCATGCTACAAAAAGAGCAAAAAGTATACCAACGGAGAGAGTAGTTGATAAAAGGCCAAATATATAACTAGGCCCTTAAACTTGGCTTTTTTTGTCACTTGGACACTTAAACATAGAGTTGTTCCTATCAGACCCTTTAACTAAATCACATATGTGCCAATTAGACACTTTGTAGAACATCTGAGAAAAAACTTTTATAAAAATTATTGGATATGTAATTAGCTGCAGTTGTATATTTGATAGCTTTTAAGGCTTTCTTCTTTTCTTATGAAACTTTACAGCACTAAAGTACGATTATAGGAGATACCATGAAAATTTTCATAAGCACTTTGTAGTGACATAATTGAGTGCTTATGAAA